>CM046029.1:49612391-49865329 GCA_025215565.1 Flaveria ramosissima | reverse complement strand
CAACTATCTCTTTTAAGCAATGGTTACTCTCGTGGTACCATCGATATGACTCTCTTCAAAAAGGAAGTGAATGGTGAAATGCTTTTTGTCCAAGTTTACGTTGATGATATTATTTTTGGATCTACCAATTCTCTATTATGTAGATAGTTCGAAGAAGTGATGCACCAAAAGTTTGAAATGAGTATGATGGGAGAAATGTGCTTCTTTCTTGGATTACAAGTTGAACAACAACAAGAAGGAATTCTTATTCATCAGGAGAAGTATATTAAAGATATCTTGAAGAAATTCAAGATGGATGATGCCTCTCCTGAGATGACTCCATTTACTGCTAAGACTTGTCTCACTCCTGACGAGAACGGGAAACCAGTTGATCCTCATCTTTATAGATCCATGATCGGTTCCCTCATGTATCTTACAACAAGTCGTCCTGATATCACTTTTGCTGTTGGATACTGTGCTCGATATCAGTCGGCCCCAAAAGAATCACATGAGAAAGCTGTCAAGAGAATATTTCGTTATCTCAAAGGATCATCCCGTTTAGGTCTATGGTATCCATATGGAGGGAATTTTGATTTACACGCTTATTCTGATAGTGATTCCAATGGTTGCAGATTAAACAAAAATCGGTGTCTAGAGGGTGTCAATATTTGGGAAATTATTTAGTGTCGTGGCAAAGCAAGAAACAGACCGCTGTCTTTCTTTCTACAGGAGAAACAACATACATTGCTGCCTCTAGCTGCTGTTATCAAGTTCTTTGGATACAACACCAAATGATTGACTACGGAATTAATTTTCTCCACACGCCATTATTTTGTGACAACGAAGCAGCCATTGGGATTGCAAAAAATCTTATTCATCATTCCCGAACCAAGCATATCGAGACACGGATTCATGCAATTCGTGATGCTCAAGAAAAGGGTTTCATCGATATTATACCCATTGATATAAAACATCAAAAAGCTGATCTTTCACATAAACTTTTGATAAACCACGGTTTTATGAATTGATCTCTATGCTCGGGTTAATCTCCTTTTAAACCTTCTTAATAAAATTTTTTCTTATATATAAATAATAAAAATATTAATAATATAAATAAATAAATTTTATCTCCTTTGAAAATAAAATTTTGGGGGAGTAACTTCATAATCCGAGTTCTGAATTTGAAATGACGAGAAATGATTTTATATCTTCTAGATATGTTCTTTAGACTGGTGCTAAAATGAGAAATGATAGTACCTGATGTTGGTCTCTGTTTCACATCTTATATTTTAAAAAAAACAAGAAGAATCAAACAGATTCTTTAACGATGTGCTTGATAGGCTCAGCTTGAAGAATAAAGTATACAGCAACAATATGATTTAAATTAAAACATCATGCTTAAGGACGTCTGGATTTACGCAATCGTTTTGGCCTGCACAAAAACTGAGTCCCGACAAAAATTGGATTGAGAATGAATCTTTCACCCATCATGATCATATAAGCCATATCCTTGGGCCATGTCTGGTGTATTTATATGTCTTGTGTTTGTGCTAATCTCCTCTGCAGTACGGAAGTACTGACTTGGAGTGATGATCTCCTCTGCTGTACGATAGTACTGACCTGGAGCTCTCATCAGCACATGATTAAAAGGTCATCTCCTTTGTTATACGTGAGTATAGACCTGGAGCTCTCACCTTTTTGATCTAAATTGTGTCAAAACATTTAAACGATGTATTCATCACAGAATGCAATATTCTGTCTATAATTACTTGCACACTAATGCACAAGCCTTGCTCTGTAAAGATCGATTCAAAATTCAAGAAATCCTGAGGTTGGGTGAGGGTTTTTGCTAAATGATTGTGGGGTCCTAACATTCTAAAGCATCTAATTGAACCTTAACAAATCATAAGTTGTTTGTTGAAAAAAGGATAAGGCATGGGTTTAAGTGGACAACTATATCAGCAATCGTTATTGATTTGTTCAAGAATTTCAACAGTTCCTTTGCATATTGTGATAAGATCTACTAATCAGTATGATCTCATTGCCGGTAGATGATTTTTGATCATCTTCGTGTTCATGAATATCTGGAGGATGTGATCTCTGATTGATTTAGATCTTCGTGTTTGAAGTTAATTATAATTATAAAAAAAAGATGGCGAAACTACTCTTTCGCTACGTGTTTCGCTAGAAGAAATTGCAATTTCGCTCGGCGTGCTCATCATTTTTTATCTGTATATTTCTTTGCGAAATTGCAGCTTTTCTTAGCGAAATTGTAAATTCGTCTGGCGAATCTATAGTTTCGCCTCATGCGAAACTATATGCTATATAAGTAGTTTTGCGAAATTATTCTCTCATTTTCGCTCAAACGACCTGTGTTCTTTCTTAAGTTTGTCTGTGACCTAATTTGGCGATTTTGCTTTTCTGTACTGATTCGTGCTGATTGTGTGTTGTTTCTAGTTCGCCAGTGAGTTTCGATCATTGGACATTCTTCTAATCATGTTAATATTAACTCATTCTAAGGCGATTTATTTTGACTATTCGGTGTCTTCGCTGTTCATCCTGCGAAACTACTGATTATCCTGCGAAACTGAACGAAAGTTCTTCACTTTTCAGCGAAACTGTGAGGTTATGCTGTCCATGCGAATCTAACAGTTTCGCCGACCTATTTTTAGTTTCACCGGATTTGAACATAAGTTTGTAAAGTTTCGCCTGGTCGAAACTATCTTTATTGGGTAGCGAAATTGATATGTTTTAGTTAGAGAAACTATGTTTTCGCTTGCCGAAACTGTCAGCGAATCTATTTTTAATAATTTTCGCCTGGTCGAAACTATCTTTTTTGGTCAACGAAATTTATATGTTTTAGCTAGCGAAACTAGTTTTTCGCTTGCCGAAGTTTTCTTGTATTCTTTTCTTAACTCCTTAATTTCTTATTCATCTTATCTGATATCTTCTTCAGGATATCATGGCTAATCTAAAGTTCGATGAGCGGAACAATATTACCGCTATTCTGGATGATACACATCCAAAGGCTGCTGGATTCAGAGATTGTATTAGATGGCTATAAAGATCACCTATAGCCCATGCTATATCTCATACGACTACCATCTATGATCTTCATATCACAGACTTCTGGTGATCTGCAGAGTATGACACTCGAGGAAATTCACAGAGGATTACTGCTAAAGTCATTGATCAAGAAGTGACCATCACTGCTGAGACTGTCTCGAGGATATTGAGACTAGACGAAGATTCTGGAGATGAAGTCACCATGACAGATTCCGAGGTGTTCCAGGCCTTCAGAAGCATGGGATATGAGGGACCAGCTTTTGGTTCTCGCAAGGAGATTAAGAAGTCATTTCTATCTAAGGAGTGGAGATATATTGCTCATGTTTTTATCATGTGTCTTGATCACCGTAAAGGTGGATCAGACGGTCTAAACATTGATTGAGCGAAGGCAATGGTGTTATGTTGTAAAGAGAGAAAGCTAATATTGCCAAACTAATTTTTGCTTGCATGGCTGAGAACGTGATGGCGTTGAAGAAAGACAAATGGCTGCTATATCCTCGTTTTCTTTAGATGATATTTGACAATCTTATACCTAATGTACCAAAACATGGAGAGATAAAGAGGTTGGTACAAATGAATCCTCGCATTTTTGCTAATTGTTGTGCCATTCGCCACGATTTCAGTGGAAAGATCACCCATCTTTGGGAAAATATGTATCCTCCAAACGCTGGAGCTATATTAAATGGCGGGATGAATCTGAAAATAAAAGGGCTGAAGAAACTAGAGTACAGCAAACTGAAGCCACAAAGAAAAGAAAGAGATATGCCAAGGAGAAAGACTATGACTTTGAGGAAGACATTGCTTAACAAGCTAAAAAAATAAGAGTTGAAAAAGAAAGAAGGTCGAAGAAGAAAGCCGATACTGCTGAACCTGAGAGACGATCCAAACATAGACATGAAGGATTCACCGAAAGAAGAGAGGAAAGAGGAAACCTTGATGAAGATATGATTCGCAATCTGAATACTTCCTTGGCAAATGAACTGAGTATGATCAAGACCAAACTCACAAACCAAGAAATCAAAGAAAAGCAAAAGGATGAAGTAAGGTATTGAAAAGATGCTTGTTGATCAAAACCAATTACTGAAAAAGTTATTTGAAGAGATTACCCTTCTGAAAGCTGCAGCCGGCCTGCCTGATCAACTAACTCACTCTAAGTTAGATGATCTGACTGACACAACAAAGTACCCATTTTTGAATGTGGGTACTTCATCCAAAGCAGGAGAGGGCACATCTGGAGCAGCAACCACTGATGTTGGAGATTGTGAAGCTAGAGGAGAGGATGTTGGAAGAGAAAACGAGGAGGATATTATAGAAGCTGGGTTTGTTAATATGCAATTTGACTTTGAGAAGGATTTAGTTGGTGAAGAAGTAATAATAACGAAGACTGCTGAAGAAGCTTCTTAGAAATGAAAGGGATTGGTTGATGAGGAAGAGGATGATGAACAACTCATAGATTATGATTCTGAACCGGAGTTCTATGAGGTTGATGAGCGACCTTTGATCTATGTGGCATAGAAAGGGGAGGATGCGGAATATGTGTTTGAGATGGACAGAGAAGAATGGTTTGTAAAGGAGAAGGAACCAGAAGAACTCACTCCCTTATTTCAACATTTGGGAGGGTTGAGTAAACAAGAGGCAGACAAGAAGATTATTAGCTGGGCCTACAATCCCAGGCTAAAAATGTTTATGATTAAGAGGAGGGGAGGTCATATCAGTTATCTGCATAAGAGGAAGGCTTTTAAGTCCTTGCCTAAATGGGATCTCAGGCGTCTGGCAGCTCTACCTCTTCTAAATGCACATTTGAGCGAGAGAGCCACCATTCTACTGAAAGAAATACAGAACGGGTTTAATGACAACTTCGAATCATTTGGATACATGAAGGCAAAACGGAGAAGGTCAAAGAAAGACAAGGACTGGGAAACGGGAAAGGGGCGAATTGTTTTGAGAATTAAACCTCGAAAAACAGTTAACAGAGTGAGATTATCTGATCCACTTCCCCAACAGCTACAAGATTTCGAGAAATGGTTCTATGATAATAACACTAGGGAAGTTGTGATTAGGGTGAAAAATGGCAAAGAGTTTAAGGTTTTTGATCCTATGGAATTGTTATGTTTCTGTGATGAAGATATATTGGTGTTATGTGAGAATCACATAAAGGCTAGAGCTGGAGAAGAGACTCGGAAAGAAGCTATCCTGTTTATGAATGTTGCCAACAAGATTAGAGGAGTGAGGTCTAAGGTGAAGAAGTTAGCTGAAAGGGTAAGGGCTCAAGATGACCTTCACATGGATATTCAAGATTTGGCAAAGCAATTTGAGAGGGCTAGTGTTCATCCTGAGGGAGCTAGTGAAGCAGGAAGAGACCATGGAGAATCATGTGCTAAAGCTTCTAAGGAAGTTGTTGCAGGAGGTGACAAAGACAAATCAAGTGCAGCAGAGGAAACTGGAGCTGACAAGATAAATCAAGAAGAGTGAAGACGGTGAGATCCAACCTAGGGGGAGTATTGAAGATCATGTATAGGTTGGACTCACCTTAGTTTAGATTGTTTACTTTACTTGTAATAGGACTTTTGTTAGTTTCCTTTTGTATGTTCTTAGATTTATGTATTTTAGCAGTCTAGCGAAACTGTGAGCGAAACTATAAGTTCGCTCACAGTTTGCTGTTTTGTTTACCTGACGAATTCAATGTTCTGCTGGGCGAAACTATAGTTTCGGCAGGACAGTTTCGCTCACAGCGAAACTGTCTGCGAAACTAAGACTGCTATATATACTCATGTTAATTTTCATTGTTAGGTAAGCTTGCAAAACCCTAATCGTGAATCATTGTTGCAAGTTACCTTTTCAAAGCAATTATTACACAGAAATATCATTGTGCTTTTTGTTATTGATTATCATTGATCATTGTCTTATCATGAATGAGTTATTATTGTGTTCAATCCTCTCTATTATTGTTGTTTAGCATGTTTGTTGGATATTGAACGATTCTTCATATCATTTGCACTGTAATTCGATCACATGGACCAACAAGACCTTTGTGACATAGGGTGAAGAGAGCTTTGGCCTTCATTGCCTGGTGTAGCATCCAAGCTCTAGACAGAGAGAGGTTGTGATACACCTTCACTAGTAGGTGTGTCACTGAGGGAATGAATTGTTGAAGTAGTTGTAGGTGTGATAGAGATCTCAGGCTCTATCACTGGGGCTTCAGTCAAGGTTTTCCCTTTGAAGGTAATCTCAGGGTCTGCCTTAACATCCAGTTGACCTATGATATTACCTGATTGCCTTTGTCTTCTTCTTAGGCTGATTTCTTCAATAAGCCTGTCTTGAATCTTTCAAGCCAGCGTGCCAGCTTGCCTAGATTTGCTTGGATTGACAAGTAGGATGTTGATCAGGTCAAGACCTTCATAGTAGTTCAAGGTCTGAAAGTTGAAGACTTCTTGTTGCCCTTGAACTCTTTGAATAACGAGGGCTCTTCTGTCAGCATCATACCTCCACCCAATTATATAGTTTGAAGTTCCTTGGGGTTGAGATTGTATAGCCCTTGGTATAGCCCTTGGAATACCTTCCTCAACAATCTGAACAATTGCATGAGAGGATGATGAGTCCTCAATGTCCGTACTCTGTGAAGAACTCTTAGGTTCTATGATTGCTATGACTTTCTCCCCCTTTTTGGTAGCATCACCCTCTTGCATAGGTTAGCTAGGAATTTGGTCAATCACATCCACATGTTCATGTTTTCCTGGATGAGCTCTCCTTCAAGGTCTCCCAGCAAGTGTTTCCTTAAGATAAGATATCTTAAGTTGTTGATGATTGGACCCTATTTTGTAAGGTAGTCACTTGAGATTCCAAGTGACTCACCTTAGAGACTAGGTAGGTGCATGTTTGCGATAGTTTTTGCACCTTTAGTCTCAAATTCCCCTCATCTTCATCAGAAGAATCATTAGGGGATGAGAGAACTGGACCAAGGTCCTCGCTCTCATCACCAGCATAAGGTTCTTGGCTGCTAGATTTTTCCTGCTCACTGACAACTTCAGTTGAAGTGTCATGGGCTGAGTTGCCATGGTTGAGGTCTGAATGATGCAATCACTTGCAAAAGCAAGAGCCTCTTCCATATGGACCTCCTGAACAGGTTCAGGTATATCCACCTCAGTGATGGGTGAATGATGTGGGCTAGGCATAGGAGAATCAGGAGCACTCATCTCTCTTTGAGTAGAGGAGGAGTAGAGAGACTCATGGTACTCACTGAATCTTATGTCTTCATCATCATAGAATTCTAGGTTGGGAATGGGTTGGTTTAAATCTAAAGGCTAGGGATGGTAACTTTCCCTTGAAGGTTGTTCACTTGAGTGTTGAGCTAATGAGCTCATCATGCTGAGCATGGGGAACATCAGCAATGATTCTTGAAGAGATGGGAGTGGTTTGCTCCTCAGGACAAGTGGGAGCTCCAGTGTCTACTTCTTCCTATAAGGGTGATGATGTGGGGGCCTATACAAGCTCAATAGCTTGAGCAGGGATTCGTTTGGATTTTCTTTGGTAGGTGAGGGTGATTTGAGACTATTTGGGTGGTTGAGAGGTAGAAGGTGTGGGTTCAACACTAGCTTATGTTGCTAGGTTGTCACCTTGAGCAGTAAGCTCTAACATTTTGGCGACAAGGGTTGTTTCTACCCCAAAGAAGCCAACAGTTGGCTTTCTCATGATTTTAAAGATGTCGGGCTTCATCTATCCCAATTTAAGAATATTACCTGTTTTCGTCAACGGTGAGCCCAGTTCACAGTTAAGAACGTATTGAACATATCTAGGAAACATGTAATACTCTAAGGAGTCCAAATTAGCAAGTAAAGTTTTATAGACAAACTGAAAGTACCTGAACAAGACCCCTTGAACCATTCCATGCACAATGAAGGAGAGATCCTCGGGAATCTGGTCCCACCCCCATGCTTGTTGGACAAGTTATGGATGACCACATGAAGCAGGTACTTCCACTAGGATGAGACCTTCCCTTTCCTGAAGATCTTTACAGAGAATTCTCGCTCATAGCCCATCTGCTCAAAGGAATGATTGTCTGCTTCCTTTGGAAAGGACAACTCACATTCTTCATTATCCAGCTAAAGATGAGTGTTGATGATGGAAGGAGTGATGAAGATTGTCCTCCCCTGCAATATGGCAGACAATGCCTTCTCTCCATCCATAATGACCCCTTGACAGGTCTTCTAGAATTCAAGCAGATGATCCTCATAGAGAGTAGGATCAATGGTTAGGGATGTGAAGTAGTGGATAGAGTCAAGAATTGACAAACCTCTAAGAAACTAGTATCTTTCTCATAGTTCAATAGGGCAACCTGATTGTGATGCCTTTGAAGTTTCATGGTGAAATCAGGGTTGTTTTTTTGCGGTTTAGGTTTGCCATTTCAGAAAGCTTAAGGACGAAAAAAGTAAAGGACAAAGGTCATTTGTGGGTGATTTTAGATTTTGAGAATAGTTCAGATGACGAGGAGATTGAAAGAGAGGGGAACCGTTGGGTATATATATGAAATGGATTTAAGACAAAGTTAATGAAAGAGGATAAACTTTGAAGTCTGGATGTCGGTCCCACCTTTGAAAAGTAGTTTGGTTTTGCCCAAAAAGTAGTTTTCTTGGAAGTCGAAAAAGCTTCCGAAGGTAATTTAGCTTCGGAAGTTGTTGATAAAAAGCTTCCGAAGGCAAAATGACTTCGGAAGATATTCCAAAGAGTTTTGAAAATTTTGCTTCGGAAGAGATTTATACTTAGAGAATTTTATTCTTAGTAGAATAAAACTTTCGAGACTAAATTGCTTTCGGAAGAAAATTGTTCTTCAAAAACATACAAGTACTCAAGTAAAATTTAAGCTTCGGAAGATATTTCTAAAATTTCTTCTGAAGGTAAATCTACTTAAGTAGTTATTTTTTTTCTAAGAAATAAGTTTCTTCGGAAGGTAATTTCATATCTTCTGACGCATAAAAAGATCAAAATTTTGAAAAATCTAAGGAATGTCTTTCAAAAAGAATTTTCTTCCATAGTAAACAAGGGCTTATGAAGGTGATAAAATAGACAACTTAGGACAAACAGGTTTTAGAAATAATATGACTAAGTTTTAAAAAAAGCTACTCAAAGTTAATCATCCCAATAGCTGATATAAGATATTTAAATCTCTGCTCATCAAAACCTTTGGTGAACAAATCAGAATATTGTTCATTTGTGTTAACTTTAGTTTGATTTACCCCTTTTCAAAGTTATATCTAATCAAATGATACCTGATATTGATGTACTTTGTCCTTGAGTGCTGCACAAGGTTCTCTGTGATTGAGATAGAATTGTTGTTGTCTATGTGGATGGGAGTCTCTTTGAAGTTGAATCCATAGTCCAACATCTGATTCTAATACGAAGCACTTCAGCACAGCAGCTTGCAGCAGCAATGATGCAGACACACATGATTGTTTCTTGCATTGCCAAGAGACTATCCTTCCACCATGAAAATTGACATCCCCTTGATGTAAACTTTGTAGTCATATTGCAACCACCATAGTCACTATCTATATATGCATACACATTGAAGTAAGAATTCTTTGGATACCAAAGGCCAAGTGTTGGAACACCTTTGAGATATCTTAAAATCCTCTTGACAGTGACCAGGTGTGACATCTTGGGGTTGGCTTGATATCTTGCACAAATACATGTAGCAAACATGATATCAGGCCTGCTAGCTATGAGGTACATAAGAGACCGAATCATACACCTGTAGATATGTTCATCCACACACTCCCCCTCAAGATCAAGACCAAATGAGTGATTTCTAGCTATGGGTTTCTTAGCAACCTTGCAATCAGTCATCTTCAATCTTATAAGTATGTCTTGTACAAACTTTGACTGATTTATGAAGATTCCATTGTCAACTTGCTTCACTTTAATTCTTAGAAAGAAATTGAGTTCCCCCATGGCACTCATTTCAAAACTATCCTTCATCAGCTTTTGAAAGTCTTTGTAGAGCTTTGGATTAGTTGACCCAAAGATAATGCCATCTACATACACTTGAACTAGCATTAAGTCATTTCCTGTTCCTTTGATGAAGAGAGTTCTCATCTATAGTACCCCTTTTGTATCCATGCTGACAGAGATACTGAGATAGAGTCTCATACCACTTACTTGGTGCTTGGTGCTGCCCATAAAGAGCCTTATCAAGCCTGCAGACATATTCAGGATGATAAACCCAGGTGGTTCTCTGACATACACCCCAATCACCCCATAGAGGAAAGCACAATTGACATCAAGTTAGTAGACCTTGAAATCCTTGGATGCAGCAAAACTAGGAATATTCTGACAGCTTCAAGTCTTGCTACAGGAGCAAAAACATCTGTGTAGTCAATTCCTTCTTCTTGTGTGTATCCTTGAACAACTAGTCTTGCTTTATTCTTGATGACAAGTCCTCTATCATCCTTCTTATTCCTGGACAACCGTTTCGTTCCTATGGTAGTATTTCCTTGAGGAAGAGGACATAGTTTTCAAACCTTTTGCCTTTTGAATTGAAGCAGCTCCTCCTGCATAGCTTCAACCCAACTTCCATCTTTTATAGCCTCATCAATCTTCTTAGGCTCTATCTAGGATAGAAAACAAGAGTGAAGACAAACATTTGCATCATGGGTTGTCCTCTTGTTCTTACCCCTGAATAACATCTCCGATGAGACTTATGGATCCTTAGTTTAGGGATCACGGCAAGTTTCTTAGAAAGATCTAAATTAGAGAAATTTTGATCTGGCATTGAAGATTCACCCTCCACATCAGCACACTTATCAAGAGTGACTTGTTCCAATGAGTGTGCGACATCATTAATGTTGTCTTCAATGGAGTGGTTGTCAGCATCAAGAAATTCTTGATCACTTTCACCACCACCATTTCCTCTTACATTTGAAGCTCCTTCATCTGAGTTTTGTGCCTCTAAGCTGGAATTTGAAGGCACCCTAGAAGTATCAGCTGGATTTGTCATTGTTATGCTGATAGAAACTCTATTTGCAGGGTTAGTTACAACAGGAGTTGAAGTTATGTAGCTTGAAGGTCTTCTCAGCTCAAATCTTGGGTCAGGATCACCTGTAGGCAGAATATTTATGGATCCTGAAACATGCTCACAAGACTTGTTAAAACAGTTGGTAACAAAATCAAGATCAAATAGCCAAGCAGAACCAAAACCTTACACACTAGGAGTGTGCTCATTGAATATGACATTGGCTGACTCCTCAACTACTCTAGTTATGAGATTGTATACTCTATAAGCCTTGGCTTGGGAAGAGTATCTAATAAAATGTCCATCATCTGATTTCTCATCAAACCTGCAATTTAATCTTTGGTATTCAAGATGGTGCAAGGACATCCAAATGACCTAAGAAAACCAATGAAAGGTTTCCTCTTGTGCCAAACTTCATAAGGAGTCTTACCATGTGTCTTAAAACTCTGTTTTGCACATAGCAAGCAGTGTTCATTGCCTCTGCACAGAAGGTGATAGGCAGTTTAGAGTCAGACAACATAGTTCTTGCAACTTCAATTAGTGTCATGTTTCTCCTTTCAGCAACACCATTTTGCTGAGGAGTCTTGGGAGCATTATATTGTCTTGTAATACCTTTTTCATCACAAAATGTATCAAGGATTTAGTTCTTAAATTCGGTTCCTTAATCACATCTTATGGTTTTGACCTTGTGATCACATTGATTCTTAATCTTTAAGATGAAATTCTTTAGAATCTCAAGGGTCTCATTCTTAGTTCTAAGAAAGAAGACCCAAGTGAATCTTGTAAAGTCATATGTGATCACCAAGCAATAAGAGGTCCTTCCTAGACTCATTACACTGGTGGGGCAAAAGAGATCCATATGTAATAAGTGTAGGGGAGTAGTGATGGAGTTTCTTTCCTTTGGCTTGTGAGATACCTTGTGTTGCTTCCCTTTCAAGCATGCAACACAATGGTCATCACTTGTAAACTCTTTCTTTGGCATTCTAGTTACTAAATATTTAATTAATTTATTCATGCTTTTAAAGTTTACATGGCACATTCTTTTATGTCAGAGGAAAGACTCATCACTATTGGCTTTAGATAGAAAGCATGAAACTTCTCCTGAGGGAGATATTTCTTCCAAATCCATCTTGTACATGTTCCCTTTCCTGCGGGCACTAAGCATGATATGCTCAGGAGGAATGACCACCCTGGGCCTGAGAACAATGCACTCATACTCAATAAAGAGCATGTTATGTCTCTCATCACAAAATTGAGATACACGCAAAAGATTGTATCCAAGCTTATTGACAAAGTTTACCTTCTCAATGTTAAGCTTACCATTTGTGACCCTGCCCCTTCTTGTAATGTAACCTCCAGCATCTCCTCCAAAAGCTATTGATCCTCTATCAATTCTCTCAAAATGTTGGAGTAGTGACCTATTGCCTGTCATGTGCCTGGAACAGCCATGATCAATGATCCATACATTTCTGTTTGTCTTGGGTTGTTCATGCATAAAAGAGGTGGTTAGAGACATTTGGAAACCCAAGCCTTAATGGTCTTGGGCTCATCAAAAGAAGTTGAAGACAATGCAACAGTAATTGATCCTATTGTCATGTTTTGAGGATCATTTGCTGATGTTGATAAAGAACTTTCAGCCACTTGGTCTTTCTTTGTCTTCCACACCACCTTTGGAAGCTTAGACTTGACCTTTAACACTTTAGAAGTTTTGATGACTTCGAAAGTTTTGATGACTGGACCTTCAGAAGATCTTGCTAACACTGCAACAGGCTTCAGTGCTTCGGAAGTATCCCATTCTTCCAAGACGAAATTTTCTTCCGAAGGCAAGTTTCCACTTGTCTTCATCTTCATTTTGGAGCTTCCGAAAGGAAAAGATTTTCCTTCCAAAGCTTGCTTCTTCTCCAAACTCTTAGAAGTTTCTTTCATGGTCATGTGGACAGTACTCTTTGGATTATTGAAACAATCTTTAGCAAGATGAGAGGTACTCCCACACATGACACAATCCATTTTCTTCTTCCTAAGAATCTTCATTTTTCTGCGCTGGTCTTTGCTGATCACAAGCTCAGCCCGGCATTCAGTCAACTTAGTTATGAGATCTTTGATCTGAGTCCTGTAGTTGGTGTTCATGTTTAAGAGTTGAAATGGTTTCTCTAAGTCCTCTATCTCTAGTTTATAATCATTTTCAGCTCTTTTTTAAAATCATATTTTAAGATATTTAAGAACTCAAGATCAGATCTCATCTCTAAGTTGTAGGACCTGTATCTTGTAACTTTAGCAAGACATTTAGGAGTATAAAGATGTTCCAATATCTTAGCTTCATCATGGTCTACCAAAAGTGATTGGTTTGGAGATGCATCTTCCACCTGAAAGCTCCATTCAAAGCCTCATTTTTCAACAGCAACTGCAGCTTGCTGCTTTGGCTTCTCATTCTAGGGAGCTCTTTCAGTGTAGTTTGGTCTGGCTTGTGCTTGGCCACCATTTGTCCTTGGTGCCTTACACTCCCTTGCAAAGTGTCCCATCTAGTTACAGTTATAACACTTTACTTTGCTTTTGTCCAGTCTAAACTTTCCGTTGGCTGCATTGCTTGGAAACTTCCTCCCTGTCCTCTTGTAGAATTTCTTGGCTCTATGAGCGAGGAGAACCATTTGCTGAACTATCTCCATGTATTCCAGGTCATCTGGATGGATACAGTCCAGGTCTTCAAGGGTGAAGAGAAAGTTTCCTATGCTTTCATCAGCAGACACAAAAGCATGTGAAGAGCTTGTCTCTTGGAATGGACTTCCTTGAGTGTAGCTTTCTCTTGGTGTCTATGGGAAGGTGATGAAAGGACTCTTTTGTGAGTTGGTAGGGTAGCATATAAATGATGTTGTGGTTCAATGCTATCCCTTTCAACCACATGGAGGGCTAAACTCAGTTGATTGCTGGAGTTACCAGATGAACCTTGCATATTCATCTTCATCTGGTATCAACTAAGAATACCGTACAACTCTGTCAAAGTAAGAGTCTTAAGGTTCTCAGTTCTCTTGATAACAACACAATAATGTGTCCATTGTCTGGGAAGAGAGGACATGAACTTCCTTATAATATCCCTGTTCTCAAGAGTTACTCCAGCATCCATTAGAGTATCCACAATTTCACAATTTCAACATACCTGAAGTATTGTTGAGTCATGGTTTCACCTGATTTGAAGATGAAGTTTTTAAACTGCTGCTTCAGGAGATCCTTCTTGTTCTTCTTGGCTTCAGTTGACCCCTCATACATCAGCTTCAGTGCCTCCCATAGTTGTTTAGCTATTTTACACTTTTTGAAGCCTTTTTATATGGAGTTTGGAAGAGCAGTTTGAAGGGTTGTCATGGCTTTCTGATCAATCTTTATTCTTTTTCTGTCTTCATCAGAATACTCAGCCACATCCTTTGGAATCATACCACCTCCAGCAGCAGTTGAGGAGATGCTTGGTATGTAAGTTCCTGAGCAACAGATTCCCACATCTTGGAGTCTAAAGACTTGATAAAGCCTTCCGTTCTTTGACACCAAGTATCAAAGTCTTCAGGAGTTATCAATGGGGACTTTATCATTGTTCCAGTTTCCATATCAGCCTTAGTGATAGCTGCCATTTGAGTTGTTAAGTATTTTGTATGTGTGAGGGATCTTAAGATGGTGAGATCTTATAATCAAGAGCCTAGAATGCTCTGATACCAATTGCAGGACCGTTCAAGGGATGGTCACTTACAACACAACAACCAATGAGGAGAGAGCTTTAGAACACATAACAAATCAAATAGGGAACTGGTAACTTATAAGTTTGATACTAAGAACACAAGTAAATATGAGACTAAACAATAACCAAACACACAAGTATTGGTTTTCAAGAATGTTGTATATGGCTCTCAAGTTCTTTACAAGTATTACAAAGCATAAAGAAAGTTTCAAGGACCTGAGATACTTTATACTACATCCTACAGCCAGCCATACTTTGAAGGCCAACTGGAAACATTTGAACTAGACAACAAAATCAATTGTAGAGTCAAAAGGCAGATTGCCTTTTGACTAGTGACTATGACATGCCATAGCTCACATTCTAATATATTACAAAAAGGATTAAAATACATAAAGTAGAAATCACAGACTCATGTAAGTTGGTGACTGAGCAGAGTTGCAGCGGAAAGGTGGTCCAACTTTATGGTAAAGTACATCAGATAAAGCATGTGTTTAAAAGTCTTCAGAAGAAATCCGTCTTCACTTCTTGGCTTCGGAAGACTTTGTCTTTGAAGCTTCGAAAGACTTCACTTTTGGCTTCGGAAGATGCTGGTCTTGGCTTCGGAAGATTTTACACTTAAAATATTTTCTAGTGCATGGTGTAAAACTTCTAAAGCATTTCTACTCTGTATTTCAGTGCATGCATGAAGGAAAGACTTTGAATGTTTTAGGTGCATCAGCCTTATATGAAACCTTATAGTAGGGTTCGTGTCCTCAGGGATACGTGTCAATTATTTTATACCAAAAACATTTTAGCACAGTTACTTTGATTGATTATGGACTAAGGAAGGTGGGGGGTTTTAATTAAAAACTAAAACTAAAAATAAATTGCAAAAAATAGAAAATTTCCAGTGAGCTGACACGGTCGTGGAAAACTGTAAAGGAAATTCCACGCGGCCATGTTAAGGTTCTGCTGGAAAAACGTAAATTGACATTTTTTTGTATCTTTTAATTATGAAAAAGGGAATAATGAATAGGTTAATTAAAGTGTGAAATTAATTCAGATATGAAAAGTAAGTCCAACACTAATGCAAATTCTTGATTTGATTTGGCTTACGATCATTAACGATTACGGTGCAATGATTATTTTTAATAAATGATTTGTATCGATACTAGCTATCACACCGTTTAGATATCCACTCTATATAATGTCCAATCAATCGCACTTCGTTGATTAGAGCTTACCCGCTACTCTAAGCTCACGCCGTTCGGATCTTAGCGTGCGAGTTGCAACAATAGAAGTATCAATTATAATTAAACACACATGCCGTTCAGTATGCTTAACTAGATTGTGTGATTCTTTAACAAGAATGATTTCATACCGTTAATTGTTCCTTATATCAAAAATCAAAACTTGATCTGGGTTTTAAATGTTGAAGAACTTTATTAGAGAAATTAATAAAGTGGCCAATTTTATTAACAATCTAATATATACCGGATTAGATCCAGTTTTAAGATCAAGAATCAAACAAACAAACCATTAAAATAAAAATATCTCATAAACATTTCACTTAAGTTCAAATTAAAATCACATAAATTAAATCTTAAGTTGAAATCAAGAGTGACCTAGCCGGACATGACGACTAGATCAATCGAAAAAAAAAATAAAGACTTACGAATCAAAAACCAACAAAAAGAACCTAAGCTGTTATTGCTCCTTGCTTCCTTGAACTTGATTCTTCAATATCTTCTCTTCAAGATGCTCCAAAATAATTCTTATTTTTTCCTGCATTCTTCTATTTATCCTTCTACTTTAACTTCCAGATCCATATTTTTAGGCCTTTTTTGGTTGTTTATCTTTTTATTTTTTAAATAAATCTGTGGATAATCATCTCCAATAATAATTCCTAAACTTTAGGGATTTCTGCACTCTTTAAAATTCAAGATTCTATTTAATAATATTTTTTTAAGTCTTTTCCTTCTCTCCAAATTGAATGCACCTACAAAACCAACCAAAACACACTAAAGTAAATTTTATCCCACGAAAACTACTATTTTATAAAATAAACAAAAAATGCATGCAAGAAATGTAAAATAAATGCCAAAATTACTTTAAAATTACAATAATTGTTGGATTCTGTGTGCCCAAGACACTTAGAATATTGATGTGGTTAGTACGTTATGATCCAAGTCGGGTTATACCCAACAACAAGCTTGGCAAACACCAATTAAATATTTAATTGATGATGTGATCATGCAATTAAATATTTACACCAATTTAGAAAATGGGTTTTCTAAATAAGTTGCATGTAAGTGGGAACAACTTATTAGGATATTTTGTTCAACAATATTATTTGATGTGTTGTTTAAATTAGTTAGATGACACCAAATATTAAGTGAGAAATTACAGCTTATAAATTAAATGGTTAATTGTATAAGTATGTAATTACATTTATATATCTTGTACATACAATTAATTGTATGTCTAGTATAAATGACATTTCAATGTGTGATAGTTTTGAGAGGGAAAAAGGGTTTTAAACCCCTTCTTGGCCGCCCCTCCCCTCTCATTCTATTGGACCAACCTTGTTTTGACCACCACACACATTTAATTGAGTCTTGAACTCAAAAATCAGATCTACCACACACATACATGCAACTTTTGTAAGACAAAAACTCTAAAAAAAACTCTCCCTCTTGGTCTCGGCTGGGCAGCAGCTTTTGAAGAGTTTCTTGGTCTTGATTTGGTGATCTCTCCCTAGCAAGAGTTGTGTTTGCTTCACAAGGCTTTGGGTTATAAGCTCTTGAGGATCTCTACATTGAGTTCTTGGTCGATTCAAGCATCCAAAACACTCCTCAAGGTCGATTTTTCTGCTGGAGAAAGGTAGCATTTCACAGCCTCATATGGCTGTGATTTTATGTACATTAGTGTTTGTTCATAGCTTGTCCATTCATATATTTAAGATCCTATTGATTTGGGTTTTGTTTTCATCTTAAAAACCACACTTAGAACACGAAATTTCAGATTATAAACTTGTTATAATCATATACCTCCGCTGCGTTTTCTGAAAAGTTTATAAGGTTAAACTATGTTTGTGTTCTTACAAACCCAACAATGGCATCAAGAGCCGGTTATATGGATGGCTTGCTTGATTCATCTCTTTGAAATTGGTTTTAAAAGATGATATTAGACATGTTATAGGCTGGTTTTGGGCTGAAATATTATGTCTTATTGAAATCCCCAACTTTCAAGGTTACATCACACATGCTTGTGATTAAACCTTGAAAGATATGTATGTTGATATGTTGATTGTTTGGACAATATTTAAAACCAAAATTTTCAGTTTATGTTGGCTGAAATTTGAAGGTTTTAAGTGGGGATTAATGATATATTTTGATGATTTAAAATCATTGGTTGTTAAAGTGCATAACCTAGCTTGTGGCCTTGTGTTGTTTTGATGATTCATTCCGCAAGTGGTTGTTTTATTCATTCAATTTGGTTGTAATATTTGGTTTATTCATTTGGGTTGTAATTATTCATTCATTTGGTTATGTAATAATAGATTAGGTTCATTTCCTTTACTAGAAAAATGTATTAGGATACATTTTGTAAAAGGAAGATGTACAAGATCAAGACCCAAAGATGGACAAAAACAAAGACACAAGAAACATGGAGCATTTGGATGCGGTTTCTAGTGGGAGGTTTCTTGGGAACTTTGAACCTTTATGATATTGTGACCTTAGGAAGTCCTATGGACCACACTTGTGATGGCAAACAAGTGTGGACCACTTTAGATGCTATGGTTATGCACATATGCTCATATGGTTGTTAATGTTTATGCTTGGTTGATTGTTTGTTGTCTTGATTGTTTGGTTGATATTTGGATATTCAAAGCAAACTAATTAACAAACTTAACAAGCTGAAAATGATGGTTCTTAAAGGTTAATAAAAGGTTATTAAAAATATTTAATGATTTTAAGGATTAAAATAGGTTTTAATCAAAGAACCATAAGGTACCTTGTATTTGAAAGCATGCAAATACAAGTACATAGAGTTTTCTAAACTTGTATTTTGAAACCTCTAAAACTTTTTTTCCAAACAAGATCAACACCGTCCTTTTACACAACACTTGAGTCACTTGGGAACTCTTAGTGGGATAAAGGTCACCTAACCATTTTGAGGGAACTTGTGACTTGAGGTGAGAATGCCTTATTTGTGGGATAAAGGTCACCTAACCACTTGTTTTGGCAAACTCACACGTGGGTGTAAGTAGGGTGTCTTGATTTGCAAATCATGTCAAATGGATCACCTACGATGTGGTTTCCAAATGGTGTTGATGGGATTAACATGCCGACTTTACATATGATGTTTTAAGTCGATCCCATATTTCTAGAAGTTGCAAATGGTTGCAATCGTCAAACGTTGACCACCTTATTAATTTAAAACGTGGGATAAAGGTCACCTAACCACGATTTAAATGTAATGTTGGATTCTAGATTTTAATATGAAAAGACCTTAAAAGGCATTAAATATTAAATTAGCAATATCGAAAATACTAAAATTGATCTTTGTTAAATTTTGTAGATGGCCACCAATAATGAAAATCACGATAACTCGTCCGCATCAAACCAATCACTACGAGCGATCCTCCAAAAGGAACGTCTAAATCATAACAACTTTATTGATTGGTATCGAAACTTGAGAATTGTTCTCAAGCAAGAGAGAAGATCATATGTTTTAGACGACCCTATCCCCGATCAACCTAACGAGGATGATGAGGAGGCCTTAACGATTGGCTGAAATACACTGAGGACTCCGTCCAAGTGTCTTGTCTCATGCTAGCGAGCATGACTCCGGATCTCCAAAAGGAGTATGAACATCACGGAGCTTACGACATGATAACCCAGCTGAAGGAAACGTTCCAACAGCAAGCAAGGGTTGAGCGGTTCGAAACGGTTCGAGCGCTCCATGCATGTCGTATGGACGACAACCAATCTGTTTCATCTTATGTACTTAAGATGAAAAGTCATATTGACCGCCTCGAGAGGCTTAACTGCCCCGTCTCGAAGAGAATTGCCACGGATTTGATCCTAAATGGCCTAACCAAGAAGTTCGAGACATTCGTGTTGAACTACAACATGAATGCATGGGACAAAAGCATTGGTGAACTTCACTCAATGCTCAAAACGGCCGAGGCGGCCATGGGTAAAAGGGTTTACCCGTTCTCACCATCAATGAAGGTGGGAACAACAAAAGGCCTCATCCCGCACCCAAGGCAAAGGTTGCCAAGGGTAAGGGACATGTGTGGGGAAAGGGGAAAGGGGTGGTAAGGGTACCACCCAAACCACAAGAGAAGAAGCAAAAGGTTGCTACAAATGACCCATGCTTCAAGTGTGGGGAGATAGGACATTGGGCAAGGAATTGTCCGTCCATCTCCAAGAGTTGAAAGCAAAGAGGGATGCCGGGCAGACCTCAGGTACAATATACATGATACATATTGATCTTAATGTTACATCTTCAAACACATGGGTATTGGATACCGGATGTGGAACTCATATTTGCAATTTGTTGCAGGGGTTCACAAGAAGTAGGGACTTCAAGAAAGGGGATGTTAGCCTCTTCATGGGCAATGGAACTAAAGTCTTAGTTGAAGCTCGTGGGACTACATCCTAAGACTTCCAAGTGGCTTGGAAGTTATTTTGAAGAATGTTTTGTATGCTCCTAGTTTGACTAGGACATTATTTCTGTATCTCAATAAGACATTTATGATTATTATCTTTATTGAAAATGATATTCATGTTTCTTTAAATGGTATGTTCTATTTAAAGCTATACCAATTAATGGTATTTATGAATTGGTTCATGAAAATACTTTAAATAGTTCATTGTACCAAACAAACACCAAGAAACTCAAGTTGGACTTGAGTGATACCTATCTTTGGCATTGTCGTCTTGGTCATATAAACAAGAAACGTTTACAAACACTTCAAAAGAATGGTCTTTTAAAAACAAATGAATGTGATTCATTTGATGTTTGTGAATCTTGTTTACAAGGTAAGATGACTAAGGCACCCTTTAGTGGAACTACCGAAAGGGCAAAAGATTTATTAGGAATCATACATTCGGATGTATGTGGTCCTTTTAAGCCAATGACTAGGAATGGTGAAAGATACTTCATTACCTTTACCGACGATTATAGTCGCTATGGGTATGTGTACTTATTAAGGCACAAAGATGAAGCTTTTGAAATGTTCAAAATCTTCAAGAATGAAGTTGAAAATCAACTCAACAAGTCAATTAAAGTTCTCCGTACCGATAGAGGAGGTGAATACCTAAGTGATGTTTTTCAAGATATCTTAGGAGTTGTGGGATTGTCTCACAACTCACTCCACCTGGAACACCACAACATAATGGTGTGTCTGAGAGGAGGAATCGAACCTTATTGGATATGGTCCGATCTATGATGGCTAGAAGCACATTACCTCTATCATTTTGGGGTTTCGCTTTGCTCTCCGCGGCCCGTATTTTAAATATGGCCCCAACCAAAAAGGTGGAAAGGACACCTTTTGAGATATGGCATGGAAGAGTTCCATCCCTATCATACTTAAGGGTTTGGGGATGTGAGGCTTATGTTAAGACTCCCACCCCAAACAAATTGGAAGTCCGATCCACCAAGTGTATCTTTATTGGATATCCTAGAGATTCTATGGGATATTATTTCTATGATCCACTGGAACAAAGGTGTTTGTTGCCAGAAAGGGTGAGTTCTTAGAAGCAAAGTTCCTTATGGAAGGAGCTAGCAGTAGAAACAGAGATCTTGAGGAAGATCAAGAACCACAACCCGATGCACGTTTGGTTGAAACTAGCACTCAACATGAGGATGTTGAAAATGATCAAATGGTTGATCAATACACACAAAACGTTCGCAGAAGTGGTAGAACTAGTAATCCACCTGAAAGATACGGATTTTTCATGGATGGATGCTATATGGTAGATTCAGATGAACCAACCACATACCATGATGCAGTGTCCAATTTGGATTGTGACAAATGGCTTGAGGCCATGAACGTTGAGATGCAATCCATGTATGACAATCAAGTTTGGGAACTTGTTGTACCACCTCTTAATTCCAAAGTAGTTGGAAGTAAGTGGGTTTTCAAGAAAAAAACCGATATGCATGGAAACTTGGATACTTATAAAGCTAGACTTGTAGCAAAGGGTTTCACTCAAACTCAAGGGGTTGATTTGATGATGAAACCTTCTCACCTGTAGCGATGCTAAAGTCTATAAGATATTGTTTGCCATAGCTGCTCATTATGATTATGAGATTTGGCAAATGGATGTCAAAACCGCTTTCCTAAATGGATATCTTGAGGAAGATGTCTATATGGTTCAGCCTGAAGGTTTTGTCGATCCAAAACATCCTAATAAAGTATGCAAGTTAAAGAAATCAATCTATGGATTGAAACAAGCATCGAGAAGCTGGAATCACCGTTTTGATGAGGAAGTAAAGAAATTTGGCTTTATCAAAAACGCTGATGAGGCTTGTGTGTATAAGAAGGCTAGTGGGAGCACAAGTAACTTTCCTAGTATTGTATGTTGATGACATACTACTATTTGGAAATGACATTCCAACCTTGGAAGGGTGTAAAAACCTGGCTTGGAAGTTGTTTTTCCATCAAGGATCTTGGTGAAGCCGCCTATATTCTAGGAATAAAGATCTATAGGGATAGATCAAGGCGGTTGATTGGTTTGAATCAAAGTGCATACATTGATAAGATCTTGAAAAGGTTCAAGATGGAGAACTCTAAGAAAGGTACCGTACCTATTCAAAGAGGAACGATATTGAGTACGACTCAATGTCCAAGCTCAAAGGATGAGCAAGATAAAATGAAGGCAATCCCATATGCATCTGCTATTGGATCCATCATGTATGCAATGATATGCACTCGACCGGACGTGTCATGCGCTTTGAGCATGACAAGCCGTTACCAGCAAAATCCTGGAAACAGTCATTGGATGGCTGTTAAGAACATACTTAAGTACCTAAGGAGGACAAGGGATATGTTCCTAATCTATGGATCTGGTGACGAGGACTCGTTGTAAAAGGTTACACGGATGCGAGTTTCCAAACCGATCGTGATGATTCTCGGTCACAATCGGGATACATTTTCATTCTAAATGGAGGAGCTGTCTTGGAAGAGCTCCAAGCAGGATGTGGTGGCTCTATCGACTACAGAATCAGAATACGTTGCCGCCTCATTGGCAGCTCAAGAAGCTGCATGGTTGAAGAAATTCATTGCCGATCTAGGGGTAGTCCCTTCCATTCAGGACCCCCTAGAGATCTTTTGTGATAACGAGGGTGCGATTGCACAAATCAAGGAACCCCGTGCTCATCAAAAGACTAGGCACATTGAGCGGAGATTCAACTACATACGAGATGAAGTTGAAAAGGGAAAGATATGTATTCGCAAAGTTCACACGGATCAAAACATTGCGGATCCTCTCACGAAGCTCCTTGAAAAGGCAAAGCATGAATGTATACTTGTGCCATGGGACTTCGATATTCTAGTGATTGGATTTGATCTGTACATTTTGTATTTGGATATGTGGAACTCTTTATTATTTGAATAAAATTATTTGGTTATAATGTTTCAATTAATGTTCCAATTTAGCATGTTTAATCCATGAGTAAATTGTTTACTCTAAATGTCCGTAGTCGCTCATACTTGTGGGAACAAGTGTGAAAGTAAGATTATTATGAACTTGGATTGGTTGATATTCATAAGGATGAATATAGAGCAATGGGTTGCTACCAAGGTTCATAGATATTGTGGGATACAAATATTGGACTAACCCGCATCTCAAATTTTACTACATGGAATCTTATGATTGATCATAAGTAAATTTGAGTAAAGGCGAATATCATTTGGTATCCTCAGACCTGAGACACATATTGGGTTTTGATATTCACCAAGTATTACACCTTGAGCCTATTCTTCACTGTCCTGAAATAGTGGACAGTACATAAGGATATGTTCAGGTATAACACGAGGTGTTTGTGAGAAACGTATGTAGTCAAGATGGAATTTGTTCCTCTTATTCGTTGAGAGTTAGATGTCTAAGGCCTGATTAGTTAAATCAACAAGGAATGATCATTCTGTGTCCTTGGATTTAACATGACATCTGTAACAAAGGATAGATATTAATTGTTGGACCAAAAGAACAATGAGCCGGATCAGAAAAAACCGTTAAGTCCCACAGACGTCACAAAAACTAATGAAGTCCACATCTGAAGACAACAACTGAAGACAAAGTCTGAAGACAAGTGCTGAAGACAAAGTCTGAAGATGTTGTCACAACAGCTGAAGAGGACTTCTTCAGTAGTTGTGACGGTTTGCTTTCAGTAGTTTTATATTTTCTATTTTCAGTAGTTTTGTAAAACGACTGAAGAGTTTGTTCTTCAGTCGTTGTAGCATCAGTAGTTTTCTTTTCAGTAGTTTCATGTTTTATACTTAACACTCTGACATGTTCTCAGTAGTTGTGAACATTTCAGTAGTTTGTTAAGAAGTAGTTATTTTTGTACTAAATCTGCTAGTAATCACCACCCCCGTGATTACAGCAGTAATTGCACTCTATATAAGGAGTGCCAACCTTATTGTAACTATGAATGATTGAGCAATAATATTGAGCATTATTGAAACATTCCAATCACAGAAAATATTCTCTCGCATTTGTTACAAATAACACTCTCTTGCTATAACTTGACTAATTCATCTCTTCATTCCGCTGCATTACACTATTATACTTTACTTGTGATCGTGATCCTGTCAAATGGTATCAGAGCAGGTTAATCATTGATCGATCTAATAATTGATCATTGAAACTGCTCTTCAAGATCCAAGTTTGAGTGAATTAGTATCCTTTTGCAAGAAATGTTAAAGAGAGTGAATTTTCTGTGTTTTAATCATTCATCCTGAGACTTATTCTCGGTTTCATTGAGTTTGTTGTGGTGTGTCAAATTTTTGCTTGAATAAAATTGTTTTTGGTTTCAAAATGACTACTCCTTCCAATGATCCTCACAATACTGGTTCCTCAACCAAGCCTCCAATGCTGGTTAGGAATGAGTATAACATATGGCAACGTCGTATGCTCCATCACCTGTCTGTTAACAGTTCAGGTTGTTGGACATCAGTGGTACATGGTCCACACAAGCCTATGGTGAATAACCCGGAAACCAATCAAATGGTTCCGAAGAGGAAGGATCAATACTCAGATGAAGATAAGAAATTATTTGAGATAGATGCAAAAGCTCATGGAATTCTAGCCATGGCGCTACCAAATGAAATTTATTCTGGGTTAATGCACTATGAATCTGCCCATGACCTCTGGAATGCCTTGAAAGAACAATTTGGAGGAACAGATGAGGTCTTGGCAAATAATAGAGAGATCCTTGCCCAACAATATGAGACATTCTCTCATAGGAAGGGTGAGACACTGACTCAACAGTTTGAGCGGTTCTCTTGTTTGATCTCTGAATTGAAAATGGTCAAACATGAGTAACTAATGTTCAGATGAATAACAGATTTCTCAGATCACTGCCTGAGAGATGGGACACTATACCATTGTCCTACGCTCCAGTGCAAATTTGGACAAACTATCTCTCACCCAACTTCATGGGAAACTACTCACATTTGAGAGAGAGATAGAACAAAAGAGAAAACTGTCTTCATCTGGTAAGCTCACTGAGGACTTTGTACCAGGCAATACTGCTCTGGTTAGTCATGAGTCAGAATATGCTTCATCTGAATGCCAGTATGATGAGCATATTGATTTCTCTTCAAATATTTCTGATTCAGCATTTGTGAGTGTTGATAGTCAATTTTCTGGGTGTAATAATGACAATCTATGCTTCATCATGGATGATCTCAAGGGGATTGCTGATGATGACTTAGAAGAGATGGATATTTTGAGCCAAATGGCCTTGATAAATATCAGATCTCAGAAGTTCTATAAAAGAACTGGAAGAAAGTTCCCAGGACTCTCTGGCAAAACCAAAGTTGGTTTTGACAAGAGTAAGTTGAGGTGTCACAGATGCCAAAGGCTTGGACACTTTGCTAGAGAATGTAGATCATCTGGATCTAATTCCTCTGCACCTTTTGTGACTTTTCCTAGCAATAGTCAACAAAACAAAGGGCAACATCCTGTCAATTCTAGTCATCAGTCTCAACTACAATCTCCTGCATATTTTGTTCCTCAGGGTCAAATGCCTTATCCTTACCCGTGTTATTACATGCCACAAGCCAGTCAAGTTCAAGCTCCTATGGTACCACAACCTCATGCACTTCCAGAACCTCAACCATCTCATCAACCCCTCAACCTCAACAACACAGCTTTTTCACCCCAGAAGTTGTTGATTGGAGTAGCTTGCCAGATGACATGTCTGGTCATGAACAACTGTTCACAAGTGCTGATCAACATGGTGGTGATAGTCCTTTTGGAAATCTGGCACTTATGGCTCTGGAATCAACTGAGGGTTCCTGCTCAACTGCATCATCTTCACAGGTAACTCAGGTATCTTCAGAAGCCAAAGCCAAGTTATGTTCTGAATCTTGCATTGCTGCTTTTGTCTCTATTAGAGAGGCAAATGTAGCATTAATAAATGAAAAACTTGAGTTTGAGAAAACTATTTCCAAAAGACAAGCTGAGTATGAGTCTGTTCTTAATAATAAAAATGATGAGATTTATAAGCTTAAATGCCAATTAAATGATGAAAAGGCTAAGCTAGAGGTTATTCTGGAGGACCAGAAAAGTCTTAAAGAAACCCTTGCAGTCACCCAAGTGGAGTGTGATCGATGGGTGAAATCATGCAAAGGTTTTGAGATGCTTCTTAGTAAGCAATCAGCTTCCAATGTGAAGTTTGGCATTGGTTATAATCACACTGCTCCTCCTACAGATTTTACTCCAAGAGTAGAGAGAGTGAAATCTGATGGAGAAAGCAATAACCAATCCACCTCATCATGTGATTCACTTTCTGATAAAGCATCATCAAAAGTTGAAGTCAGCAATAAGTCCTCTCAGAACTTATCAGCTAATATTGATAGTTCAATTGCTGACACTCACATGATCAAAGAGTTGGTCAACTCAGGAGTTATGTCTGAAAGTCCTGAAAGGACTGGAGAGCAAGATTTAACTCCTGAAGTTCAAGCTCCAACTACTGACAGCACTGAAAAGAAGAAAACTGTCAGTAGAAAGAGTTTGAAGAACTACTAAAGAGGAAGCCAAGAAAGCAAATAGTGCTTCCAAAGTACTGAAGAGCAAGTCTTCAGTAGTTTCATCCTCTTTAGTTGATGATCAACAAAAGATGAAAAATAAACCATGTGAAGTATGTGGTTTGTTTAATCATCTCACTGATGATTGTTGGTACAAAAGAGGATCCAAACTCAAAAATAAAGATGAAATTAAAGAGAAAATGGTAAAAATAAAAATGAAAATGAGTTTAAAGCCACATTTGTACCAGCAACATCAAATCCTGTAATCCCTAAGTCCAAAAAGAAATCCAAAAAGGAAGGGGTTAAACAGGTAACAGCTGAGGTTGCTCAAAAGAAGAAGGTGCAACATAAGAACTTATCAAACTCCAGTCCTAATGTGTCTGAAGAGCTGAAAGCTCTATCACAAAATCAGACACAGCTGGTTATGATGGTTCAACATCTATTGGGAAGAGTCAACCAATTAGATGCTCCTATGTTGAATCCACAGAAAAGGAGGTCCAAGCCAAAGGATTCCTCTTTTCCACCATCTTCTTCCTCTCAAGCTGTTATTTCTAGCAAACTTGTTAGTCCACCATCTGTTGATGTGAATAGGCCCAAAACCAAAAAGGTTTGGGTCTCAAAATCTAACTAATTTGCTTTGTTCTGCAGGGTTCTTCAACATGCCACAGAGGCATCTGGTATGTAGACAGTGGAGGATCCATGCATATGACAGGAAACAGATCACTTCTTAATGACTACTCTCAAGGAAAGAAGGGATTTGTATCTTTGGCAATGATGCAAAGGGTTACATCATCGGCAAAGGCTTTGTTTCCAATGGGGAAATAAAGTTTGATGATGTTAACCATGTGGAAAATCTCAAGTACAACCTCTTGAGTGTCAGTCAAATGTGTGACAAAGGCCATGTTGCTCTTTTCACAAGTCAGAACTGCCGGATTCTGTCATCCAAAGTTCTGAGTTTGATTGACAAGGTGTTGGATAAACACACTCTCCTTAAGGCCAACAGGACAGGTAGAGTGTATGCCTTAGATCTTTCTAAGAAAATAGATCTAAAAGGCCATCCTTGCCTATTTTCCAAGGCTTCCCCTCAAGAATCTACACTATGGCATAGAAGGCTGAGTCATGTTAATCTCAAAAACATAAATCAGCTGATTACCCATGGTTTAGTAAGGGGATTGCCTATGAAGGAGTTCAAATGTGAAGATGACTGCACTGCTTGTCTAAAAGGAAAACAACACAAAGTTTCATTTCCTTCCATAGAAGAACCTAAGTCCACAGCCTGCTTACAACTTCTTCATATGGATCTCTTTGGTCCTGTGAGAGTGATGAGTATGGCTAAGAAGAAATACTGTCTAGTAATTGTGGATGATTACTCTAGATTTGTATGGACTTTCTTCTTGCATTCAAAGGATGAAGCACCTCAGAAGATTATCAACTTTGTGTTGTATGTTGAGAAGCAGTATTCCCTCTCAGTCAAGTGTGTTAGAAGTGATAATGGAACTGAGTTTAGAAACAACACACTTGATGAGTTCTTCCTCTCAAAGGGAATCAAGAGGCATTTTAGCATTCCAAGAACTCCTGAACAAAATGGAGTAGTGGAGAGAAAGAACAGGACCCTTATTGAAGCTGCAAGGTCCATGTTGGCTGACTCTGGATTGCCAATGACTTTTTGGGCTGAAGCTATCAATACCGCTTGTTATGTCCAAAATAGAGCTCTAGTGAATAAGAGGTTGATGAAAACTCCATATGAAGTTCTTCATCATTTGGCCCCTCTAATTTCATTCTTTAGAGCTTTTGGATGTCCTTGTTTCATTCTCAACACAAGGGATCAACTCCAGAAATTTGATTCTAAGGTGGATGCAGGATATTTTGTTGGTTATTCATCAACTTGCAAAGCATACAGAGTCTTCAACTGTAGAACAAAGATAGTTGAAGAGACTCTACATGTTAAGTTTAATGAATCTCCAAAGGACAAGATTCCACAAAATCCTGTGGAGATATTTGATTTGGACATACTGCAATATGCTCCTCATCAAACTCCAGCTGTTGCTCATGTCAACAGTTCTCCACCTGGTGGTACTGCTAGTGCTGATGATGATGATAGCAGTACTCACCTCTTCAGATTTACTGATCAACTGCCTGATTCAGCTAGACCTGATGTTCCTGTAGCTCCAGCAGCACAATCCACAACAAATGCTGATGAGATTTCTACAACTTCAACTTCCTTTGAACTACCATCAACTGATTGGTTTCAAGGAAATTCTTCACCATCACCATCTGTTGCTGCTGAGCCTGCTACAAACACTTGCACTGATCTCATTGTGTATCAAGATCTGAAGAATCACCCTATGTCTCAAATCATTGGTGATATCACTGCTGGTGTATCAACAAGAAGTCAATTGTCAAATTTCTGCTTCTATGCTCTCTTCATCAGTCAGCAAGAGCCAAAGAATTATCACATTGCATTAAAAGACAATGGATGGGTTGATGCCATGCAGCTTGAGCTTCTTCAGTTCAAGAAACAGCAAGTGTGGGAACTTGTTCCTCTACCTCCAGGTAAGTGTGCAATAGGCACTAAATGGGTGTTTAGGAATAAGACTGATGAAAATGGGCTTATTGTTAAGAACAAGGCCAGACTGGTGGTTCAGGGGTTTGCACAAGAAGAAGGTATTGATTATGATGAAACCTTTGCTCCTGTAGCCAGACTGGAAGCAATTCGATTGTTTTTAGCTTATGCTGCTTATCAAAATCTTAAAGTTTTTCAAATGGATGTCAAAAGTGCTTTTCTGTATGGAAAATTAAAGAAGAGGTTTATGTATGTCAACCACCAGGTTTTGAGGACAACAAACATCCTAATTGGGGTGTATAAGCTTGATAAGGCTCTTTATGGGTTGAAACAAGCTCCTAGGGCCTGGTATGAGACATTATCAAACTTTCTTCTTAAAATAATTTTACTAGAGGCACCATAGATAAAACTTTATTCATTAAGAAAGCAGGGCAGCATAATCTACTTGTTCAAATTTATGTAGATGATATTATTTTTGCATCCTCTGATCCACAGTTGTGTGATGACTTTACAAAGCTGATGCAACAAAAGTTTGAAATGAGTGCAATGGGGGAATTACAATTTTTTCTGGGTTTGCAAATCAAACAAAAGGCTGATGGAATTTTCATTCATCAGTCCAAATATACAAAAAATCTTTTGGAAAAATTTGATTTGCAAAATTGTAAACCCTGTTCTACTCCCATGTGCAACACCACACAACTGGATACAGATCAGAAAGGTAAAGTGGTTGATGAAACACTTTACAGATGTATGATTGGGTCCTTGATGTACCTAACAGCTTCTAGACCAGATATTATGTTTGCTACATGTGTTTGTGCTAGATTTCAGGCTGCACCTAAGGAGTCTCATTTGATTGCAGTCAAGAGGATCTTTAGATATTTGCAAGGCACTCCATCTCTAGGTTTATGGTATTCTACTAGACATTCTGGTAAATTAGTTGCTTTTTCTGACAGTGACTATGCAGGGTGTAAATTGACCAGGAAATCAACTTCTGGTGGATGCCAATTCCTAGGCAACTGTTTGATTTCTTGGCAGAGTAAGAAACAAACTTCAGTTGCTACATCAACTGCTGAAGCCGAGTACATTGCTGCTGCAAGTTGTACATCTCAGGTATTATGGCTTCAAAACCAATTATTGGATTATGGCATAACTGAGACTAAGACTCCATTGTTAATGGACAGTTCTTCAGCTCTTTGTATTGTCAAGAATCCTGTCCAGCACTCTAGGACTAAACATATTGAAATCAGACATCACTTTATTAGAGATTGTTTTGAAAAAGGTCTGATTGATCCAAAATTTGTTCCTAGTGCTGATGAGCTTGCAGACATTTTTACTAAGCCTTTGGATAGTTCAACTTTCCACAACCTGGTGTTAAGGCTTGGTATGCTGCAGCTAGAATAAGTGACAACTACCGATAATCTCAGTAATAAATACTGATGATCATTGGTAACCATGTCATATATAAGTACTTCATTTGTTAAAACAGCTGATGTAGTTATAACAGCTGATGAAATCACAACAGCTGATGTAAAAACAAAAGCTGATGTCAGAAATGCAGATAAGTACTGATGACCAATGAAACATTTTAATGTGGAGGTCAGACTGAAAACAGCTGAAAAGCTAAGAATTGACGACAACAGCTGTGATGAGCAACTTGTTTCACCATGTCCTCAGTTGTTTCACCACCTGAAGTCGAATTGTCCTCAGTAGTTTTATAACTACTGAAGACTAAATCAAAGACTTCAGCTGTTTCAATGTCTGACAGTTAAAACCAAGTCTTCAGTTGTTTTATAACAACTGATGATCACACCAATACGGTCAGTCATTTCAACCTCAAAAAGTTAATGCCACGTCATCAGTTTCAGCAAATGATGACTCACCAAAAACCTTCAGTCGGTTCATAACCCTACCCTATAAATCCCTTATCTCACCAGAGTTTTTCTCACCTTCACTCTCAAACCTAACGTTCAAAAACTCTGTACCCTCTCTTCATCCATGGCGACCATGCAACTAAAACCTCGACACAACTGTGTCGCTCACCTTACTAAATCACCATTCTGGACCAAGTTTCACAACGCCATTGATTTAATGGTCCAGTCACCTTACCAAACAGCCTTCCTGATAAACCCCACCATATATGCCGAATCCCTTAGCCAATTCTGGACGAACGTCACTCTTGTCTCTGAGGAGAATGACACAGAGTCACTTCATTCGTTCGTCCATAGCCAAAAGGTGGTTATCAATCCAGAGATTCTTCGCCAAACCCTCAACCTGGATGATGCCACTTTCCCAACCAGCTATCCAAAGGGCACCACTGATCTATCCTTTGCCCACCATGGATACGAAGGCATCAGTGAGTGCCTCTACCATATTGAAGAAACATTTCCAGGATGCTGAACGGCTTATCTTTCATATGGTAAATGTTTGCCTGGCTCCAAAGACTTCATCATGGGATCAAATGTCCACAAGGTGGCAACAGGTATTGTACTCTATCCTTGAGCAACAACCTTTAAATTTTTCTGAAATATTATTCTTAGAGCTCAAGGATATGGCCCAAAAACAACTTTCTAACCGTTGGATACTATATCCTCGGTTTATAATGGCCATAATTGAAAACCAGCTTCAAGCTGAGGGACTTGTTGGCCTGGGAGTCCCTGCTATGGCTGTATTGCCTGAAGTATACTCCCGGCACAACTCTGACCAATCACTCAAAATGGCTGCCAAGCTGCGCAAACCCACGCAGCTGGAACCCACAGCCACCACCACAAAATCCAAAGTCCCCACCAAACCAAAACAAAACGAACCAAAACAGCTATTCAGGAAGATGAGTCACCTGAAGATGCTCCTGTACCACAAAGACAGGATATACTCACTGGTGTTAACCCCCCAGTAGTATCAGAGACTCACCCAGCCACAGCCGCTCAGGATTCCTCTCAAAAGGAACCTGAAGCAACCAATAAAGGGGTACCCACAAATCTGGAATCTTCCTCATTTGAGGAGATTGCCATTGAAACTCACCATTCTCCCCAGGTGCATAATACCCATCTCCCAATGAAAATGCCCCCAAAGTCCAACACTTATAATTGCAAATGTGCTGACTCAGCTGCATGCCTCTCCTCCTCCCAGACAACCATCTAAAGGGAAAACCACACAGATATGAGGAAGAGGATCAACATGCTTCTGACAACCCACAGCACAGGGGTTTAAATGTTCAGTCTCCTAGTGTAGATACGGAGACAAGAATATCTGATGAGGCTGCCACCTCTTCTGCATCAGCACATGATCAGACTGAGGCTGGTAACATGGCTAAGACCTCATCAGAGGCAACAGCTGATGAAGGACATCGTCCTGAGGCTGGAAGTCCCCAGTTCCAAGAAAAAGGGGCACATGCTACATCTGGTCTACACCCAGAGCATGTACATCTTGCTACTAGCAAGAGGTCAGGTGATTCAGCATCTGCTGATGATGACCTGGGCTTCTTTTATGATGTTCTAGCCCAGAACACAATTCTTGAGGAAGAAGTCAGTAGACTACAAAGACTACTTGACCAATTCTCTCAAGAAGCAAGTCCATCTGATACCACCATACACCCACAGATGGCACCTTCACCTGAAGGTCTCCTAAACACTCAGCCACTACAAACATTCAATCCACCAGCCTCTCTTCTGGCACTGTTTCTCAGGGACAGAACCCCTCTGAGCAAACAGCTGCTATATTCCAAAAATCCCTACCTCTCATCACCCCAATGATCACCGACATTGTGATCAAAACCTTGGATGACAAACTTCCCTCAATTCTACAGCCACTAGTGGAGGAGATTATGAGCACAAGCCTTTCTACTACTCAAACCCTTGCAACCAATGCAACCAAAAAGGGGAGAGTCAGTCAGTGAAAGACAAAGGGAAGCGCATACTGATAGAGAGAGACCAGGAGGAAGAAGAGGTTGTTGAGAAGAGACTGAGAAGGAGAAAGAGTATGTGAAGGGAGCTGACACTGATCAAGTGAGTGAAAGTCACAAAGACTTTCACATCACATACAAGAAGAGGAAGATAGAAAGGAAAGAAAAAGAACTCCAGCTTGATGAGATGGTCAAAATGGCGGATGCTACACATAGCAAATCTATGGACTCCATTATTGACCAACTATACAGACAAGGGTTTGACACTGCACAGCTTGACTCAGAGATTAGAAGACTTGAAGTTGAAGAAATTAACTCAAGATGGGCAAGCTATGATGTGCTAGAAAGAGAAAGACTGGAGATCATGATCAGATTTATTGCTAAGTATCTTGGAAGATCATTGATAGAGATTAAGTCATGGACCAGGGACAGTATCTTGGCTATAACCACCAAGATCTGTACGTCTGAAGCATATACAAAGGGATTAGTGATTGAAGCCTTAAATGAAGCAGGTGCTGGAAAAAGAAATGAACTAGCAAAATACTCCAAAGCCTCACTCATTACAAGAATGCTAGAACAACCTGCAAAACCCACAACTTCAAAATCACCACTACCACAACCCATTAAACCAACTCCTTTACCCTCAAAACCAACAGCCGATGATGCATCCAAGAAGAAGAAGAGAAGGATGTTGAGGCTAGAAGAAGAAGAAGAAGAGGATGATGAGGAGGAAGATAGGCTGCCTCTTTCTGCAGTCCTAACTTTACCCAAAGCCAAATCTATGCCCATCACTCCCACCTCACAGATGGAAACTGTGAGGGTAAAGATTGAAGAAGAGCAAATGCAAAGGCTTCATGATGAGGAGATGCTAAAAAGTATAGATAAAACTTATGCTGCCTCCTCATCAATAATAAGTATGAAGAAAGAAGCTCTGAGACTGTACACCCTCGCCAACACATTTCAATATCAGAAAGAAAAGGTGAGGATGTGGCCTGATCCTAGGGTGGCTCACAGAATTGTGAAGAAGGATATTCCTGCACGATACAAGGGCCAGATAAAGAGGATCGTAGATGAAGAGATCACAGTGGTCCTTGTAGTATCACCCTGGGAGATGTGTAGAAGACTTCAAGAAAGCTTATGAGACTAAACAGCCTCCCCAAAAGATGTTAGAGAACAGAGTGATCAAGAAGGGGTTAGTCTACAAGAAGCTTGAGAACTTCAAACAGAATGAGCTCAGTCTGTTACTCGAAGGTAATCATCCTGATGAGTTTGCCTACAGACAGATCACAACTGTTGAGCTCAAAAATGGCAAACAGGCCAAATACATCTCAGAGCTGTATGGGCGTGAAGGATTATTCGATGGTGAACCAGAGAATCTCACTATGGAAGAACAAATCATGTTTCTCAGAGCATACACCAGAGAATCCTACAGGCTCATACATGGGAAGTAAGTTTCATGGATGGGGGAACAGCTCAGTGTCCAATTCCCCAATACAGAGCTCCCATCCACACTTTGCCAACCAAATTATCAGGGACTTACTTCCAGGCCGGTGCTTATATGGGTCATCTTCTCAACTGATCAAGAAGGAAAAAGACCATTCATTTTGCCAACAATAAGTGGGACCTCAATAAAGTTAAAGGTTTTGGCTGCATTGGTTCAGGGGGAGTTTGTTGGACCAAAAGAACCAATGAGCCGGATCAGAAAACCTTTAAGTCCCACAGACGTCACAACAACTACTGAAGTCCACATCAGCTGAAGACAACAACTGAAGACAAAGTCTGAAGACACAAGTGCTGAAGACAAAGTCTGAAGATGTTGTCACAACAGCTGAAGAGGACTTCTTCAGTAGTTGTGACGGTTTGCTTTCAGTAGTTTTATATTTTCTATTTTCAGTAGTTTTGTAAAACGACTGAAGAGTTTGTTCTTCAGTCGTTGTAGCATCAGTAGTTTTCTTTTCAGTAGTTTCATGTTTTATACTTAACACTCTGACATGTTCTCAGTAGTTGTGAACATTTCAGTAGTTGTTAAGAAGTAGTTATTTTTGTACTAAATCTGCTAGTAATCACCACCCCGTGATTACAGCAGTAATTGCACTCTATATAAGGAGTGCCAACCTTATTGTAACTATGAATGATTGAGCAATAATATTGAGCATTATTGAAACATTCCAAATCACAGAAAATATTCTCTCGCATTTGTTACAAATAACACTCTCTTGCTATAACTTGACTAATTCATCTCTTCATTCCGCTGCATTACACTATTATACTTCAAACTTGTGATCGTTGATCCTGTCATTAATTACCTAAATCATATCAAGTAGGGTACTTGAAGGATGATGTTATTGAATTGCTATAAATCATGCTATTAAGGTAGGAAACCGTGTTGGCGGTATTACTGCTTGCATCAATCTTCTATGAATCTGGGCGTGGGAGATTGTTGGATTCTGTGTGCCCAAGACACTTAGAATATTGATGTGGTTAGTACGTTATGATCCAAGTCGGTTATACCCAACAACAAGCTTGGCAAACCACACCATTAAAATTTAATTGATGATGTGATCATGCAATTAAATATTTACACCAATTTAGAAAATGGGTTTCTAATAAGTTGCATGTAAGTGGGAACAATATTAGGATATTTGTTCAACAATATTATTTGATGTGTGTTTAAATTAGTTAGATGACACCAAATATTAAGTGAGAAATTACAGCTTATAAATAAATGGTTGTAATTGTATAAGTAGTAATTACATTTATATATCTTGTACATACAATTAATTGTATGTCTGTATAAATGACATTTCAATGTGTGATAGTTTTGAGAGGGAAAAAGGGTTTTAAACCCCTTCTTGGCCGCCCCTCCCCTCTCATTCTATTGGACCAACCTTGTTTTGACCACCAACACACATTAATTGAGTCTTGAACTCAAAAAATCAGATCTACCACACACATTACATGCAACTTTTGTAAGACAAAAAACTCTAAAAAAAACTCTCCCTCTTGGTCTCGGCGGGGCAGCAGCTTTTGAAGAGTTCTTGGTCTTGATTTGGTGATCTCTCCCTAGCAAGAGTTGTGTTTGCTTCACAAGGCTTTGGGTATAAGCTCTTGAGGATCTCTACATTGAGTTCTTGGTCGATTCAAGCATCCAAAACACTCCTCAAGGTCGATTTTTCTGCTGGAGAAAGGTAGCATTTCACAGCCTCATATGGCTGTGATTTATGTACATTAGTTTGTCATAGCTTGTCCATCATATATTTAAGATCCTATGATTTGGGTTTGTTTCATCTTAAAAACCACACTTAGAACACGAAAATTTCAGATTATAAACTTGTTATAATCATATACCTCCGCTGCGTTTTCTGAAAAGTTTATAAGGTTAAACTATGTTTTGTGTTCTTACAAACCCAACATAATTAACGTTTAAAAATATAATTAGCAGTCAATGCAACAATTTCACAATGCGGAGAGACTTAGAACACCTAACATATCAAATAGGGAACCATATTTATGTTGATGATACTAAGAAAATAAGTAAAAATGAAACAAAACAAGAACAAGATAAGTTTAGTTTTCAAGAATGTTGTATATTACTCACAAGTTCTATTACAAGTGTTACAAAGAATAAAAATAATACAAGTACATAAGACACTTTATACATCCTACAACCGGCTATACTTTGAAAGCCAAATGGAAAGACTAATCTAGACAACAAGATCAATGTATAGTCAAAAGGCAAATTACCTTTTGACTTCTGACTATGACATGCCATAGCTCACATCCTAATATAGAGAACAAGATCAATGTATAGCCAAAAAAGATATTAGGGATAAAAATAGAAAGTTATAGACAAATGACCTTAATCTATTGTTAACAAAAGTATGGATCTTTTCACCAAGTTATCTAAGTTGGTGAGTCTTCAGAGTGGCAGCGGAAAGTTGTAAAGCTTTTGTTAAAAGGTGATTAGAGAAGACATGTCTTATTTGTCTTTTGAAGAAATCAGTCTTTGGCTTCAGAAGACTTTTTCTCTGAAGCTTCAAAAAACTTCATCTTTGGCTTAGGAAGATTTGGTCATTTGGCTTCGAAAGATTTTACACTTAGCATATTTTCTAGAGTTATGTAAAACTTCCAAAGATTTGGTCTTTATGTGTAAACCTTACAAACTCTCCCTACGCTGATACTACCAAAACAAAAAAGATTACTCATATATTGACAGTCTTTATCGGGATCAAGACTTCTCTCTCCTCATCATTTGGTCAAGATCCCTCAGACTCTCATAGTATCTTCTCATGTCATAGAGATCTTGCAAATGAAGATCAAGCAAGTCTTGCTAGAAGTAGACATCTTGACCTCCTTGATCTCTAATGACATACCATCTGTCCAGATTAGAAGCAAAATCCAGGACAAGATGGGTCTCTCAGTAACAAGAGGGTCTACATTGGTTGGACTTGGTAGAGCAGCCTCTTCTTGAGTAACCTCAAGATGCTCTAACTCATTCTAAGGTGTAGAGGTGGATGCATTTGACTTCTTCTTCTTCTTAATTTCCCTCTTCATGGACATCCTTTTCTTCCTCTTTGTAAATTTTAACAGAGAAGACTAGCCTTCAACACCCGGTTGTTCTTCAATGTCTTTCTCAGCTGGGTCCTTTTCCCTCACAAGTTCAGAAGGAGAGGGGTCAAGACCCTGCTATGGATCATATGAGGAAGTTGGATGTGGTGCATCCTGACTTGATGGAGAATGCAATTCAATGAGCTCACCCTTTTTATTCTTCTGCTTGATCACCCTATTATGCTCATCATGGTGGATAGAGACATTGGACCAAGCCTCTTTCCAAAGAATCCATACAGCTTCAAGAAGCTCATCATCCATTGCCTATCAGAAGAGTTCCTTAGACTCTTTTGGATGATGGGTCTTGACTTTGCAACTTTTTCCTTCATCTTCCTCTTAGCAACCTTTTGATCTTTCATGACTTGTTGCTCAAGCAGCTTGAGATACTCAAACTCTATGTATTCATAGGACAAGGGAAGAAATGCAAATGCCTGATAGAGGCCCGTGAGACTGAGATAGTTGATCCTATTTTGTCTATCTGCTTCTTTGTCTATCTATGGTTGTTGCTTAGTTGCCACAGCCTCTATCTCAAGGCTTTCTTGAACTGGGGAGAGAGTAGGAGCATGCTTGTAGAGTTTTTGTCTCCTTCTTTCTTCTTTGATCTTAAGGAGCATATCTACATCCTCTACCTCTTTTCTCTCCTTTGACAACTTAGTGTCAACCAGTTCATTCAAGGGGAAAGAGATGAGTTCATCAATTTTGTAATTTCTAGTCCTCAAGTAGTTGAATTCGGCTACCTTTAACTCATCATCTTGAGTGTTTGGCCTTTGAGCAGCCCTGATTGCAGTTCCATAGAGCCTAAGACCCACTTGAACTCTCTCTGTCACACCCTTAAAATCCACGTACGGGGTTTTACCGCGAGACGAGTGAACAAAAAACCAGGATCACAATCACTATTTACTCAGAATGACACTATATGCCACAATTAAAATAAAACCAACCAAATTTCAAACTTTAAAACTATGCGGAAGAATTTTCTAAATAAGACAAACCTAAAGTATATAAAATGCAATTTGGCAAAACACGCGCCAACCCAATTTTTAAACTCATAAGTAAAAATGATGTATTATATTCTAATATGAAGTCTTAGAATGCCTGCAGGGCCCGTGATGTGCTCCATTTGGTGACCCGAGTTAACGACCTGAGAATAGCATACTAAAAGTGTCAACATAATGGTTGATGAGTTCAAGAGTTTGCGTTTAACATAATCATTAATAATAGTATAACCTAAGAAGTGCATTGAAATAGATAGCTAGTCTATATTCATAAGTAATAACCATAGTGATTCCGCGATCGAAGCTGTCTGTGTTGCATTTGTTGTCTCGCGTCACGACATACCAGGTCGTGATGATGTTTGTGTTTAGGACAATATTGCACCCGTTTGACCTCGAGTCGCACAGATGAGGCTTGTCAAACCCTGTAGTACTACCCAAGATTTCCCGCTAGTTACCATTATTAACGATCCGAAAGTGTGTGGACTTCAAGGTATAACACACTATATTAAACTATACACAACTTAAAATAATACTAAAGTGTTTATAAACAAGTATGCTATCTCCCCTAAAAGAGAGTGTAAAAAGTGTGGGGCATGAACTCATCTGGTGCGCAAACGAACGATAACAAAAGCTAACAACGGACGGAAAGACAACCCTTCAAAGGTTACCTAGAACACGCAAGTACATATGTACATGTACATAGAAGCTTAACAAACCTGGGTGCTCAATAAGCACATTGACCCAAGGTTTTGGAAAACAAGACTCATTTACCCTAGTTGACACGTTTGACCCGTTGGTGACATATTAATTGAAATCTCATTTAATCAAGTGTATCAACTTATCATACATGATTATCAAACAACTACTAACATATATCACATCAACAACCTCTTGTTCTATCAATATCATCATACTACATTAGATTATCATAAAACTCATGCGAAAATCAAACAATCTACATGCAACACAAATATAAATACATCACAACTAATAATTCATACATGGAGTTTAATCGTGCACTACATGCCATGTGAAGCCACTCACGACTTCACATCCTAAACCCTGCCAACCCTACTAAGTAGGGGCCTCAGATTCGCACGCGTGTATAACAATCATAATCACATTAATCAACAGGATTCATAACAACCAACATACCCAACAATGAGTTATCACAATCCCAAACATGGTTCCATAACCTCCTAACATAATTCATCATCATGTAAAACCAAAGAACCTAATTTTCTAACTGATCAACCAAGCATCCATACAACTCAATCAACACATTCACCCACAATAGACATCATCAACAAACATCATCAACAAACATCTTAACATGATCCTAACATCATGAACATTCATAATATCTAATGATCTACATAAATAAAGTTTTTCTTTTGGGAAAGTAACACCCAAAATCAACCTAACATCGAATTCATTCATAAATTCATCGACATTATACCTAATCAAGTTCATATCATTCATCTAATCATGATAATCATCATCAATTCATCATAATTCCCAACCATCATACACAAAAGTTTCTACTTATAGTAAAGTATGAACAATCACTAAATTTCATGACTTTTATTGCATAATTCATGTAAACCAACATCCAAACAATGTATCTAACATCATATAATCATCAACACATGAATTCCAAGAAGAAAACGTTTCCTCTTAAGGCAATGTGTGAAATTCATGATCAAATCATGCATTTCTTGCACAAATAATATAATCTAACATTCATATAACATAGCTAACATCATATTGTCATCTAACAAACATCATATGATCCAATCATGAATTCAAATTAGGGTTCATCAAGAATCAAAACTATGAAAAACTTGATAAAATTAACCTTTAAACGTGTAGAAATCAATAAGGAACTTGCTAACACTTTGCAATGCTTGAACTAGATCAAAATTGATTTGTTTGTGTGTGTTTTTTAACCAAAATAGCAAAGGATGAGGAGAATGGGGGTCTCGGCCGCAATGAAGGGGGGGGGGGGTTTGGGGGATTACGATTCTAATTTGGTAATATTAGGTTTATAGATATTTACAAGATAAACCCCATTGCTTACATTTTATAAAAAATAATCTTTTTAAAACTTTTTAAAAGATTTTAACTACAAAATACAAACATTATTAATCAATAACAATCATATACATTTTCGATAAGTCACAAAACACATGAAATATATATATTACACGTAGTCACGTTATCACGTAAAATTCACAAATAATGTTTAAAATCCATAAATTCATAAATCACATAATCACAACTAATAATCAACATTATTAGTTAAATTATAATCTGATTATCCTAGATAATTGTCATTAAGTCATCAACGTCCAACGACAACTAGTGTGTGCTCACGACACATGTATGCAAGATCTAACGGAACTAACGGTGTTTGGTAACAGAAAATTACTTGATGTCATATTATCCCTATGTTGAAAGAATTTTCGTCCCGAAAATTTTATTACATGGTTATGTTACATCCCTGGTTTACTGCATTGGCATAACAAAATCGAGTGAGTTGTCACATCATCCCCATGTTGAAAGAAATTTCGTCATGAAATTTAACAAGTACCTTTCCCAGCTGTTGTTGTCGTTTCGAACAAATGAGGATACTTAAGCTTCATCTGATCCTCGTCTTCCCACATGAATTCCTGTCCACGTCTTGAGTTCCAACGAACTTTAACTATAGGTATATTGCTTTGCTTTAGGGTTTTGACCTCACGATCCATTACTTCAACCGGCTCTTCAACAAAATGCAATTGCTCATCCACTTGCACTTCCTCGAGTGGTACAACCAAAGTTTCATCGGATAAACACTTTTTCAGATTTGAGATGTGAAATACATTGTGAACGCCACTTAGTGAGTTAGGCGGGTCTAATCGATACGCCACTGGACCTATTCTTTTAGAATCTCAAATGGTCCAACGTATCACGGATTAAGCTTGCCTCTTTTGCCAAACCGAATCACACCTTTCCATGCTGAGACTTTCAACAAAACATTGTCATCGTCGTGAAACTCTAAAGGTTTCCGTCGCTTGTCTACATAGCTCTTTTGTCGGTCTCGCGCTGCAGCCATTCGGTTCCTTGTCTGTACAATCTTCTCGGTAGTCTTGTGCACCAACTCGGGGCCAGTCAATTGACTATCACCAACTTTCGCCCATCAAACTGGTGATCTACACTTTCGCCCATACAACACCTCAAATAGTGCTCTCTTAATGCTAGTGTGATAACTAATGTTGTTTGCAAACTCCACCAACAGCGAATGAACTTCCCAATTATTCCCCAAATCAATCATACAATTACGCAGCATGTCCTCCAAGGTTTTAATAGTACACTCGCATTGCCATCCGTCTGCGGATGATAGGCGGTGCTCATATCCAGACGCGTACCCAAAAATTTCTGTAACGACTGCCAGAAATGACACGTAAAACGAGCATCACGATCACAAAAATAATTGAGATAGGCACTCCATTTCTCGAAACTACCTCCTTCAGGTAAATTCGGGTTAACTTGTCCATTTTATCAGTCTCTTTAAATGCCAAGAAGTGAGTTGACTTAGTCAATCGATGCCGATCACCCATATCGTGTCACAACCACTAGAAGTCTTGGGTAACTTAGTAATGAAGTGTATAGAAATCTGTTCCCACTTCCACAAGGGGAATTTAGGTTGTTGCAATAACACCAATGGCTTTTGATATTCCACTTTAACCTTAGAACATGTCAAACACTTGCTCACGTATGTAGCTACGTCTGCTTTCATATTAGGCCACCAATAGTGCGCCTTCAATTCATGATACAACCAGGGTGTATAGAATACGTAGACTTATGTGCTTCACTCATAACCAAGTCTCTCAGATTCCCATACAAAGGTACCCAAAGTCTGTCCATGAAATACCAGATTCCATCGGATTTGACTTCTAACTACTTGTCCATCCCACGTAGAGATTCAGAGCCAACGCTTTCCGCTTTCAAAGCTTCCGTTTGAGCTTCTTTGATTTGATCGGGCAAGTCTAATCTTCATTTGTAGAGCACGCACTCGTCGGGGCTTAGCGGTCTCCTTTCTACTCAAGGAATCAGCGACTATATTCGCCTTTCCACATGGCGTCGCTTCCTCATGTTCAGCACTTTTTGTTCAAAGATATGTTGAAGACTCTTGTGATAGGTGTAAATAATGCATTTGGTACCATGCAAGTAATGTCTCCAAATCTTCAAGGCAAATACCATTTCACCTAACTCCAAATAATGAGTAGTGTAATTCTTCTCATGCACCTTTAGTTGTCGCGAAGCATAGGCTATTATCTTGTCACGTCGCATCATGACAGATTCAAGTCCTTGGATAGAAGCGTCACAGTAAACAACTAAATCATCACTTCCTTCTGGTAATTCTAATATCGGTGCGCTAAAGAGTTTCTGTTTTAACAATTGAAAAGCAGCTTCTTGACTCTCACCCCATTTATAAGTTGTTCCTTTATGGGTCAAGGCTTTGAGAGGTTGAGCGATTTTAGAAATCCCTCAATGAAACGTCAATAGTATCCTGCCAGTCCAATAAATTACCTAATCTCACTAGGCATCTAAGGTACCGACGAGTTCTTTATAGCCTTAATCTTCACAGGATCCATATGTATTCCCTTCTCGTTGACAATGTGACCCAAGAATTGCACCTCATGAATCCAGAAATCACACTAACAAAACTTGGCGTACAATTGTTCCTTTCTAAGTAGTACCAAGATTAAACGTAGGTGCTCCTCGTGTTCATCCTTGGTCTTTGACTAGATCAAGATGTCGTCAATAAACACGATGACAAACTGTTCGAGTTAGTGTTTGCTCACACGATTCATGAGATCCATGAACACTGTTGGTGCATTAGTCAACCCAAAAGGCATGACCAAGAATTCATAATGACCATAACGAGTACAGAATGTAGTCTTCGAGATGTCTTTCTCTCGAACTCTTAGCTGATGATAATCAAACTCAGATCAATCTTTGAATAATAGCTTGATCCCTTAATCTGATCAAACAAGTCATCTAAACGAGGCAAAGGGTATCGATTCTTGACTGTAACCTTGTTCAACTCTCTGTAGTCGATACACATTCGAAATGTGTCATCCTTCTTCTTAACAAAGAGAACAGGTGCTCTCCATGGTGATAAGCTCGGTTGAATAAATCCTTTATCCAATAGCTCCTGAATTTGTGTAGATAGTTCCTTCAGTTCGTTCAGTGCTAACCAATAAGGTGCTCTCCAATTTGGAGTTGCTCCGGGAGTCAAATCGATTTGAAGCTCAACTTGACGATCAGGTGGTAGTCCAGGCAAATCCTCTGGAAACACCTCTGGAAAATCATAAACCACCGGAATATCCTCTATCTTCTTTTCCTCTTGTTTCTTGTGCCTTCATTAATGATATGATTCCTATCACAACACCACTCCTCTCTCCCTTAACCAAGAGAGTTTCCCCGTCTATGAGAGGTATGCGAATGACCTTCTCATGAAAAATTACCTCTGCCTGCTTCTTGGACAGCCAATCCATGCATACGACCACATCGAAACTCCTAAGAGTAATGAGGATAAGATTGATATCAAAGGTATGAACCTAGTTCTATCTTGCAACCCTTAAGGATGTGTGTAACGGAAATTTGCTTACCCTTAGCTAACTCTAGAGTATACTAGAGTCAACGCAGAAGGCATACCACTTAAGAGACTACAAAACTTAGTAGAGATAAAACTCCTATCGGCTCCAGTATGAAACTGTATAGAACTATAACGACCATTAACAGGAAATTTACCAGTAACAGTAGTACGATCATTTAGAGCCTCGCCTGAACCCATGACAAAGGCTCCCCCTGTAGCTCCACCATTTATACCACCATTATTGTCACCGTTGCCACCATTGTTGTTATTGCCACCGTTTCCATTGCCATTTCCATTTCTCTTTAATTGAGGGCAATTTCTCTTGTAATGACCTTCCTTTCCACACTCGAAGCAAACTTTTGGTGTTTCTTGAGGCTGCTGGGGCTTCTTCACCAATTCTCAACAGTAATCCTTCGCCACGTGTCCAACCTTCCCACAACACTGGTATCGAAAACTGTCACACCTGCCGGTGGGGTGGTAGTTGCATTGGCTGCATTTGGGGTTTTTCCCCGTATAGCCACTCGGTCCTTGAGTTGGAAAAGATGATTGATTGAAGTTGCGGTTGTTGTCAAACCTCCTTTGCTGCTGTTGTTGTTGGGGCTGATGTTTTTGAGGTTGGCTACTAGACGATGATCCCTTGTTGGCATTGTTTTCCCACTTGCGTTTGTTGTCGGGCACGCTTGCACAACGCCTTGCTTTGGTAACTTTCCTTGCTCCACAGCTTGATCAGTAGGCTTGTGAGCTAGTCGAATAACCTGTTGAATAGTATGGAGATTTGCAGCGGTCATCATACTTTGATTCTTCAGCACCAAACCACGTAAGTAGAGCTCAATTCGTCGGTTTGGTGGGTCAACCATGCAAGGACAAAGTGTCCCCAACTCATGAGACCTCGTAGTGTAAGCCTCGATATCAAGCCCTTCCGTCTTTAACTTCCAGAACTCGGCTTCCAGCTTCTGAACCTCTCATAGTGCATCAAATGGCCTGAAATCAGCCAAATGCACATATGGCTATTTAGTTGTAAATCCTCTAAATGGTGGTAAAATAGTGAGATATTGTGGCCGAAGCTCGAAAGTTCTTCCTCTTTGATTTGGATTCTCTAAGATTGCTGGTTTGAAAGGACTATCAACACACTTCACATGTGCTTGATTTGGTCTTATTGGACGATTAACATTAACATTACATCGACCTCTATGTTCATTAAAGGCCAGTTGTGCATTCCACCGTTGTTGATGATAACTTTAATCATTGCTGTCACACCCTCAAAATCCATGTGCGGGGTTTTACCATGAGGCGAGTGAAAAAACCAGGATCACAGTCACTAGTTACCCAAAGTGACAATATATGCCACAATTAAAATAAAACAAACCAAAATTCAAATTTTAAAACTATGCGGAAGCGTTTTGTAAATAAGACAAAACCCAAAATATATAAAATGCAATTTAGCAAAACACGCGCCAACCCAATATTTAAACTCAAAAGTAAAACCAAGTGTTATGACTTAAAATGAGATCTTAGAATGCATGCAGGACTTGTGACGTGCTCCTACTAGTAACCTAAGTTAACGACCTGAGAATAGCATAGTAAAAGTGTCAACACAATGGTTTGTGAGTTCAAGAGTTTGTGTTTAACATAAACAATAATATTTATATAACATAAGAAGTGCATTGAAATAGATAGCTAGTCCATATTCACAAGTAATAACCATAGTGATTTCACGATCGAAGCTGACTGTGTTGCGTTTGTTGCCTCCCGTAACGACTTACCAGGTTGTGAAGATGTTTGTGTTTAGGACAATATTGCACCCGTTTGACCTCGAGTCGCACAGGTGGGGCTTGTCAAACCCATTATACATAACTTATAATAATAAAGCGTTTGTAATAAGTATGCTATCTCTCCCAAAAGAGAGTGTATAAAAAGTAGGGCATGTTGGACCCTGAAAGGATCATATATGCCAATTCAAGTGGTGGTTAATGGTTGCTCTGCTGGAATTCTCCCCAATCCCAAGAAGTAATACGGATGAAGAATCTGCACAAAGAAGAAGACAAATGTCGGCGATCCGCATTTGTTTATGTAGATGACCATTGAACAAATACTGACAAGTATTTGTTCTTCCACATTAAGAAATGCGGACAACCAAACAAATGTTTCCAAGTATTTGTTCATCCACATTTACTGATGCGGATGACCAACAATAAATGTGCATAAGTGTTTGTTCATCCGCATTTGTCAATGCTGATGGCCAAACACCAATGCTGAAGAACAAAAAGAAATGGTGATAAAGACCAATACATCCGCATTAGTCAATGCGGATGAACAAAAGAAAATGATGATGAAGGCTTGTGTACTTAGACTAGTTACCTGATGTATAGTACAGGGGTAGTTTAGTCATTTTGTCAAGGCCTTTTTGTCAGTCTACAAATAAAATAGAAAACCCTACTTTTGGGTATCTTGACAAATAGAATATTAGAATCATTGATAGCCATATGTTTCGGTGGTGTCTTGTTACTGTATCTTGCTAAACCCTAGCGTTCATTGTAACTTTTCACCATCATTAATACAAAACATTTATGAGTATTTTCTAGCATCAATGATCTATGATTATATCATTTCGCAATATATTCATTGACTCAATCATCATATTCTATCCTAGTTGATTCACATCAACTAAGAATATCATTCTCACCACCCAGTCATTTGGTATTAGAGCTTTTGCTCTCGGATTCGTCTCAAATCTGCTCAGATCTGAACGAAACTCGATTAAACTGGTCATTGAGTTACTATTAGCGAGTTCATCAACTTCTAACATGTATTCATTTTGAAATCTCTTTAAAACATCAATTGATTCACTGTTTATCTGTACCGAGCCAAGAACACATGTTAGAACAAATTATTCTACTCAAAAATCAGAATAACAACATCATCAACATCATAATCCTCTGACCTTAAAGTTAAGAGAATAGTTACAGCAACAATTCACGGATTGTTCTCTTAAATAAACCAACTGCTACTGTTCATCAGATCCGTTAGAATATTCAAAAAGTAGACTGTTTGGACCACTTGGACTTAAAAATTAATCTAATTCTTATTCCAACAATCTAAAACATGTTTATTACAATGGATTCACTTAACTTTTTTGAACTTGGTCATGCTCCTAAACTTCCTATGCTTAGACACAAATCTGAGTTTTAACAATAGAAAATCAGGTTTACGAATTATATTACAGGTGTAGATCCGGATTATTGGATTTCCATATGCAAAGTACCTTACATTCTTGTGTCACTCTCGGATGACCAAGTTGTATTATACAAGACTGCAAGAATACCTATTGAAGATCTAACTTTTGATGATGATAAATACAAAAAGATCAAGATTGACCTTAAAGCATACTCCATTCTCACACAAACCTTAAAAATGGATGTACTCAAAAGGTTTGAGAAATATGAAACAGCCAAAACTGTATGGGATGTTTCGCTTATCATGTGTGAAGGAAGCAGCAAAGTGGCTGAAATCAATAAAGATAAGCTTGTCAATCATTATGAAACCTTCCATCACTGCAAAGGGGAGTCAATCTCAAAACAATTGCATCAGTTTGTGTAGTTGGTAATTGATCTTGAGATAATGGGGGTTACATATAAAGAAAAGGAGATGAACAATGTTACATAACCTTCCTGAGAGTTGGAAGCAAAATGTAACAAAGCTAAAAACACTCTTAATCTGGAGAGTACTACACTAGATATAATGATTGCTAAAATTGAAGCTCTTTAACTTGATGAAAAGAGTAGAAAACTTGGTGGACCACTTCCCATCAGAAACACATTTTGTGGAAAATGCATTCATTACTGAAGAAGATGGTTTTCTCTCATCCAGAGATCAAATCAAATCAATCGGATTTATCGCTGCTCCATCAACCAACAAGCCATCAACCTCATCACAATCAACTGATTCACTGCTACTCCCTCCGGCATGCCTAACGATAAAAAATCTGAAGAGCAAAAGGCTATGTACAATGTCTTTGTTGCAAGCTTTGAAGCTTACTTGGGAGGAAGACTCACCTCTACACATCTAATACAAGAAGATCTAGAAGAAATGCATCCTGATGATATAGAAGAAATGGATCTATAGTGGCAGATGGCTATGATATCCTTGAGGGCTAAAAAGTTATTCAGGAAGGGTAGGAAGCTAAGCCTGAATGAGAATACCAAACCTGGATATGACAAACCAAAGTTAAATGCTTCAACTGTGGTATGAGTGGCCACTTCTCAATAGAATACAATGCTCCAAGAAGAAACAACAACAACTTTCAGAGGAGTTCTCAGGGCCAATCATCATCACAACCAAAATCAATCTTTCAATCCAACAACCAACATCAATATCATCATCAAAGCCAACATCGACAACGTACTAAAGTCAGCCACAACTGACCAATCAAGCCCATGGAAGCAACCAACATACTTCTAATGCTCTTGTCATCTGACAAGATGGAGTATGTGATTAGAGCCTGTATGCTGAAGAGGTGAAGCCTCAATTTTAAAATCATGCTCTTATGGCTCACATAAATGATGTCCCAACACCTATGCCATCTGAGGTAAAATCTAATCTTTGAAGTGATAAATGCATTGTTGAACTGTAGGGTTTGTGAGCACAATCACAAATTAGCTGCTAAGATTAAAGAAGAAAAAGTAAAATCAGAGATGCTTAAAAGAGAACTGAAAAGCTTTGAAATTAAAATCATATCACTCATTTCTGATACTGAAAAACTTCACGGGGAAAAGTGTACTCTTGCAGCTGAAAATGAAAAGTTAACTAAAATGTTAGCTCAATCCAAACTGAGCAATCAGCCGCTAAAGTGAAACTTGAAAAGTTTCAACTGTCTTCAGCAAAGCTGCAAGACATGCTTGAATTCACAAAAAGATCCGAAGACTGGGATTGGATACAATTCACCTCTCCCACCATACAATGACAATTACACTGTCATGCTTGAGTCAATCACTCTTACTGAGCAAAATGAACCTAAAACTATTGAAACTAAATTAGTAGTATCACAAATTACAAATCCTAAAAATAAACCAAATGTTTATATTGAAACAAATGAGGACAAAATCAAGCTAGTTCATCCAATCAAAATCAAAGAGCGCTCAGACAAGTCTGTAACTATCAATAAACCTAGGAGTCCAGTCAAGGCAATAGTGCCTTTTGTGAAATTCATCCCTGAAATCTCCAAAGAAAAGAAAGAAATTGATGCTTCTGTAAAACCATCTGTTGAAAGCAGATCTGATTGTGAGATCAAATCTCTAAAGAATTCAATCATATCAGACAAAGTTTCATTGAAAAACAAAGGGAAAACCCCTCTGATTCAAACGACTAAAAGTAAAACATATTTTCCATCGATAAAATTGAAGCAAGGAGTTGGTTTTGACATCTTCAATAAACATCATGTAAACCAACAAGAAAAGGAGGATAGAAAAAGCAAAAGGAAACAACATCAACCTAAAAGAGTGAAAAATGGTAGTTTTGTGAAACAAACTGCTAACAAGGCTGATATTGCTTCCTCTTCAAAATTAAAGATTGATGTTCAGTTGAAAGCTGGTAAATCTACTAAGGCCTCAACTTCAACATCAACAACAAGAGACAAACTCATGTATTGTGAGGTTTGTGACATGTCAAATCACAGAACAGATAAGTGCTATTTTAATCAATATTGCTCAATCTGTGACATGAACAACCATTCTACAAAAAATTGCCACTTCAACAAATATTGTTTTGTTTATGATATGTCAACCCACACCACATGAGATTGTTTCTTTAAACAAAAAGGCTTGAAAATTCCACAAAACAAGCCCATCTCACCAATCTCAACTGTCAAACCTCAAATCAGAAGTTCTTTTTACAATAAACAATCAAGGGTGTCAAATTCTGATGATAACTTATGTAATCAGTAAAAGTTTAAGAGTGTTAAAAGAAATTTAAACCATAATATCAAACAAAAACATGATAAATAAAAAATGATGTTTGAAAATTAAAAATGGATCAAATTTCTTTAAAGAAATAGGGACCAAAGGTTTGAATGTTATTCGTACTCTTCAGTTGAAGTTGATGAGATGAGATTAGCAAGATATTTACTGAAATCAAACAAAACTTCATCCTCTAAGCCCCACAATTTAGAGGAAAATATCAAGAAGTTACTGTCATGGATAGGAACGGGAAACCCAAGACCATCATGGCTTGGGTTCCACATTCTAATTAGTTCTTTTCATGCTTGCAGGGTCGTCCATATAGGTCCAATAGCCTATGATCTGTGGACAATGGGTGTTCCCGACACATGACTAGTGACAGTTTCCTCCTTCTTGATTTCAAGCATATTCAAAGAGCTACTATGGCATTTGGTGGAGATTCACAAGGTGGCAAAATCACTGGTAAAGGATCTATGACAAATGGGATGCTGAGTTTTGATAGAGTGAACTACTGTGAGCAACTGAATTTCAATCTGCTCAGTGTGTCCCAGATTTGTGACAAAAAATATTCCACTCACTTCAGTGACACTCATTGTTACATTCTAAAACCAGGATTTCAATTTCCTGAAGAATGGGTTGTCTTGAAGACCTTGAGGAAGAATAATACATATGTCTTAAACTTCATTTCTGCTCTACCAAAAGAAGAAACATGTCTTCATTCAAACGCATCTTTTGATGAGTCACAGCTTTGGCATAGACGTTTAGGACACAAAAATTTCAAAAACATGAATAGATTAGTCAAGGGGAACCATGTGACTGGTTTACTTAAAAAAGAATTTCATTTTATCGACCACTGTTCAGCCTGTGTCAAAGGTAAACAACCTAAGTCTTCCCGCAAGCCAAAGCTTGTGAACACAAACAATTCTCCATTGAAGTTACTTTATATGGATCTTTTCGGACCAACTCATGTTATGAGCAGTGAAAAAAAACAATATTGTTTGGTGATCATAGATGACTTTTCTAGACTTACATGGGTCTTCATCTTAGTTCATAAAAACAAAGCGTCCCAATTAATGAAAGATTTCATCACTAAAATTGAAAATCAAATTGATCATAAAGTCAAATAAATTAGAAGTGATAATGGGATTGAATTTAGAAATGAAGATATGAGTTCTTTTTGTGCAACCTAAAGGCATTGCTCATCAATTCAGTGCAGCTAGAACTCCTCAACAAAATGGGGTAGTTGAAAGGAGAAATAGAACACTAATTGAAGTAGCACGAACTATGCTAGCCGATGCTAAACTGGCAATTACATTTTAGGCAAAAGCAGTTAACACATCATGCTTTGTACAAAATGGAACTTTTATTGTAAAAGAAAGCAACAAGACTCCTTATGAACTTCTCTTTCACAAAAAACCATTCATTGGATTTTTTAAGTCATTTGGTAGTCCTGTATCAATATTGAACACCCGACACCATTTGGGAAAGTTTTCTCCAAAGTCTGATGAAGGATTCTTTGTAGGTTATTCCTCTGTCTCAAAGGCTTATAGAGTGTTTAATCCTCGATTAAATATTATTGATGAATCAACTAATGTTCAATATAATGAGCATTCCTTTTCCAAATCAATAAATGGTCCTGAGTGGTTGCTTGATATTGACTCATTTACAAGATCATTTGATCGATTTCACTTGTCTGCTATAGCTAACCTACAATCAGTTGAATCTTCTGCGTTATAAGAAGAAATGATTTCCCAATGATTCCTTCTACTTCTATTGAGCAACTGAATGAAGATGTCCCATTGCAAGCTGAACCTATCAGACAACCATCTCAAAATGAGAGTGTTAACCTGAGGTTGGTCCTAGTACACTTCCGTCTCCTTCAGAAGAACCATCGACTGAAGTCATAAATCAAGAACCATCTACACTACTAGTTGAAACTAGCAGAACTTCAAATGCCAAAAATTTTCAAAATTCTGCTGATGCTAAAGCAGGAAGTGGAAAAGACTTTGATTACTTTCACAACTCTCCCACATCACAAGATGAAGGTGCCTCTCGCCAAGATAATCTGAATGCCTCCAATCATGATGTATTATCCATTGCTGGTGACTCAATTCCAACCACCAGAATACAGAAGAACCATCCAGTAGAAAGCATCATTGGTGAACTTTATGAATGGGTGACTAGAAGCAAGTCAAGCATTGCAAACATTTGTTTGTTCTCTTACTCTCTGTGACAAACAATACCCAAGAATATCAAAGAGGCTCTTCAAGAAAATAGTTATGTCTGGGTGTGAGATTGATATTCTCACAAGGATCGAATATGATGATTGAGTCAATGATTGTATGGCGGAATCAAACAATCAATGAACATTGAATGAAAGAAATGCTCTTAAATGCTCTTTGTATTAATGAAGGTGATCGGTTACAATGAATGCTAGGGTTTGAGCATTAAACAGTAACAATAAACCTTATGAACAGAATATTCTGATTGTCTATAATGTCTATCAAAAGTCACCTCACATACAAGGTTTTCTATTCTATTTATAGGTTGACAAGATGCCTTTTACAAAATGACTAAACTACCCCTGACCTATATATCAGAACTAGTCTAAGTCTTCATCAGCATTTCTTTTGTTCATCCGCATTGACTAATGTGGATGAGATGATCGTGATCAGCATTTCTTCTTTTGTCTTTAGCATTAGTGTTTGGTCATCAGCATTGACAAATGCGGATGAACAAACACTTATGCGCATTTGTTGCCGGGCATCCGCATTAGTTAATGCGGATGTACAAGACATGTCAGCATTTCTTCTAGGCTATCCGCATTTGTTAATGCGGAAGAACAAACACTTATCATCATTTGTTCTATGTCTTCCGCATATTCAAATGAGGTTCGCCGGACTTGTCTTCTTTGCAGAATCTTCATCAGCAGTGATGCTTTGACTTGTGGGATTACCAACAGAACAACCATCAACTCACCAATTGAATTGGCATGTATGATCCTTTCAGGGTCCAACAATACTCCCCCTAAGGATTATACAGCCTATGTTCTTCAATGGTTGAGGTGGTGGTTGAGGTTGTAAGGATTCTGCTGGGTCTTGTGCAGTAGGAGAGGAGATCAGTGGATCAGTGAGAGATGGATCTAGAATTGCCTTTATCATATTGACAAAGTCAGATGCTTCAGACATCCTTTCTCTGCTTAGCACATGAATCTTCATCTGGCTCATATTGTAGATGGCTTCAATGGGTAACTTTCTCAGTGAGATAGGCTCCCAGATGGCTACGGTTGACAGTCCATCCCTATGAATCAATAGATAACCATCCATATCTACCTCTAATTTCACAATATTCCCCAGCTGCAGAGGAGTTTTCTTCTTCCTCCTTTGTTCTCTCTTAGCACTAATTCTGTCATATGCCATTTTTAGAAGCTTAATGCACTTTAAGAAGAAGTGCATGTCTTCTTCTCCTAGCTTATTGGATATCTCTCTAAAGTGTCTGGTGTATATGTAATGGATATAGGATTCATCTAAAAGTCTCACCTCATATCCACTGAACAATCTAATCTCAGCACCTTCCTTTCCTCCCCATCTTCTCTCAGTTACTAGCTCATATGTCTTTTCATCATAATAAACATTAGAAATTGGAATGGAGGAATGAGTGTCTGACACCATCTTTCTCTTAAAGACTCAGTTGGTTTCACTTTTAGCCCTAAAAACACAACTTCTTCTGCTTGTTTAGTCTTTTTCTTTTCAAGTGGGTTGATGAAGGATCTATCTTTCCTCAAGCAGATAGCTTTAAATATTCTGAGAATCCCTTCAAACTCATACCCCCTAAACATAGCCTTATGGTTTATCAGTTCCAAATTGGCTAGTTCCTTCAAGTCATGAATCTTAAGGGCATTTACAAGAGCAGAGTACTCTGTAAAGAATTGCACCAGCCCTGAGATCCTTTTAACCATAAACATGTTCCAGTCAGTGTCATACTTCCAGGCAATAATCTTCTTATCAGTCTTGCCTTTGGGAGTATACACACCTTTAATCATCTCTGCAGTGGTCAGACCTTCTTGAAGTTTCAATTGTGAAGGCTCTGCAAACCACTCAGGATATTTGTGTAAAATAGGTGCCAAAAAGTCATGATCTTTGTGGGTGAGCTGCATGTCTTGAGCTGACACTCTGGTTCTAGGCTTCTTACTGATAATTTCTTCATCCAGTTTCTTAAGCTTTTCTTTCTTCTCATTATTCAGTCTAAGGATGGAATCCCTTAGTGAATTTGTCTTCATGTTTCCATTTTTTTTATGAATCCTTGACTAGAGAGATAATCCTTCATTTTCCTATCAGACATGTTGTAGGGATCATGATACAATGAGTGAGGAGTAGATGTCTGCTTTTTCATGGTGGATAATATGGGCACTGAAGCTTTAGGAGAAAGAGTCTTCTCATACTCAGTCTCATAGGTGGGGTCCAACAGCTTGTTCAGTTTTTCTTCTTCAGCCTTTATTCCCTCATAAGTCATACCAAACACTTCATTTGGGTCATATCCATGATTGATTAAGAACATGGCTTTCACCATCAGATCATCAGTTTGTGCCTTTACAACCATGTCTTGAACTGATTTTTCCTCTTGCATGGGGCTGTCAACTGCTATTGGTTCATCAACCACATAGCCACCCTCAATTTCTCCCTCTTCAAGATCTACAAAGTCAGCATTTTCTTTCAGTTGAGCTTCAGCCTGCTCATGTTCTTCTAAAAATTCAGCAATAGCTGCAATGCGTCTGGGATCATCCTTTTTACTTTTCTTGTTTGGTTCTTCTTTTACTATTGGCCTTTTTCCTTAAGCCTTCTCTGTTAAATACTTCCTCCTCCTAGTATATGTTTGCATTGAAGGACCAGAGGAGCTTTCAGGCTGTTCAGCTTCTTGAGGCAATTTTTCAGCCTTTGACGGTTCTGGTTCATGAATGCCAGCAGCTGATTCTTCTTTCTCCTGTTACTCTTCACATAGTCTTTTAATCAGCTCCTTTTGTTCTTCAGTGAGTGATATACCAGGCACTAGTTGCATGGTCAATTCCTTCTCAAGAGGAACTGGAGATTGAGGAATGACAACTATAGGTTCAGCAACAGTCCTCTGCTCAACTATGAAGTCCCAAAAGTCATCATCAATGATAAATTCTTCAGCTGTGAAGCTATCAAGAGCTTTAATCATATCACTGAATTATGTCTCTTCTTTGTTCATATCAGTTGTTTTCTCTGAATAGACGACCATTTCCAAACTAGTCTCATCATGCTTTGTCTCACTTGTTTCTCCTCCTTTCTCAGTCTCAGAGAATCTCATCTTTTTAGCAGAAGAAGAGTCATTACTACTCTCTCCTGATGAGCTCTTAGACGCAGCTTCTTTTTCACTGATACTCTTTCTTTTCTTATCATCTTTTCTCAACTCTGCTTCAGCTTCTCTTTTGATTTCAACAAGGTAGTTGCAGTTCAGATACTCTTTTGTTTAGGCTTTCAACCTAGTTCTGCAAGTCAATGATGATGTCAGCTTGTTCTTCAATCAATCCTTCTTGTTCTTTCATCTCTGGATTGTTGAAGAGCAGCCTTTAAGTTTTCAATCTCCTTATCTTTTTCTTTCTTTTCAGCCTCATATTTCTCTTTAATATCTTTTAATTCATTCTCCTTTTCATCTAGCTCCAAAAGTCTGTCTTGAATAATACTAGATCTTCTATTGAGTAGTTTTTCCATCTTGGCTACCTTTTGCATTAGTTCCAAAATTAACTCATCCTTCTCATCAGGTTTGTTGACTCTAGATTCTGCATAACTTTCAGAAGGAGCATCCTCTGAAATAGCTTGCCTAACAGGCATCTGTCTATGATGATCATCATCATCAGATGATGATTTTGATACCTCTGAAGAGCTGGCAGAGTAACCATACTCAACAGGCTCAGTAGAAGCAGGGGATGAATGTACAATAGATTCAGGTGAATGATGGGTTGGAGAAACATAAGGTGAGTGTATAGGTGATATATGTGGAGAGATGATAGGTTGTCATTGTGGTGATAGGATTGGTAGTCTTTGTGGTGATGGGATAGGTGAGGGCATGAAAGGTGAGGCTATATCAGCTTCATGAACAGATGGCCCAGTGTGAAGATCACCCCCTACATCAACCTGGGGTGACACGGACCTCTGTCCTTCATCCATTTCACCAACTTGCTTATCAGCAGTTTGCTGATCATGAGCAGCTGGTTCTTCTTCCTGAATTGGCTCATCACCAGGAGCCTCTTGCTCTTCACCATGTTCTTCTGCATTAATCTGTTGAAGCATCCAGGGTACAAAAGGAACAAAGACTCCACTGTAGAAATTCCTAGGATCTCTTTTCTTGATGTACTTGTATGACTTGGCATTATAAATAAGGATGAAGATCATGTTAGGTTGGACTCACTTTAGTATAGATGTTTACTTTACATTGTAATAGGACTTTTGTTAGTTTCATTTTGTATTTTGTTAGTAATTAGCAATTTCGGCAGTCCAGCGAAACTGTGAGCGAATCTATAGTTTCGCTCACAGTTTACTGTTTGGTTTACCCGGCGAACTTGTGTCTGCCGGGCGAAAACTATGTTTCGGCATGACAGTTTCGCTACCAGCGAACTGTCAGCGAAACTATGACTGCCTATATATACTATTGTCATTCAATTTGTATGGTAAGTTTTGCAAAACCCTAATCGTGGAATTCTGTTGCAAACTATCATTTCTAAGCAGTTACTTCATTGAAATACAATTGTGCTTATTGTTATTGAGTGAGTTTGTTCATTTGAATATCAATTATGTCTTGATTCATCATATTCACTTCTCAATTGTTGTAATTTGGTTTGTGTATTTGATATTGATCAAATTATCCTATCAATTGTACTGTTCATCGATCACATGGACCAATAATATGGTATCAGAGCCTTAGTGCTCTTGATTTGTTGAGTTTTTATGGTTTTGGTCAATATCTAGTTTCAATCAACTTTCATTGGATTATCAGCTGTTTTTGGGATGGAAATTGATTGAATTATGCTTGTTCATGATTGAGGAAGATTCTACAATCATCAGATCTCAAATTCATTGAGTTTTGGATGATTTCAGATTGATTTTGAGGTGAAAAGGGTTTTGAGATCGACCAGCGAAATTACTGTTCTTACTGCGAAACTGTCATCTTCATTCAGCGAAATTATGAGTTATTTTGGATCAGAAGTTGTTTTCTAGAGTTTCAGCGAAAGTATTTCCTTGAACGAAAGTTCAGTAGTGTTTTTGACCAATTATCAAGCGAAAGTGCTGCCGAATCTATTTCTGAACGAAAGTTCAAGCTTGTTTCCTGCGAAATTAGCAGCGAAACTAAGCAATTGTTGTATCTGATTCAAGCTAAAGTGCTGCTGAAATTGCAAGCGAAAGTGTCTGTGTTTGCGAAAGAGTCTGCGATAGTATTGTTTCAGCGAAACTGTTAGTCAAGTCACCTCTTTCAGCGAATTTGTTAGCGAATTTGTCAGCGAAATTATCAATCTTTCTGCCGAAACTATCATGTCGAAATTAACTACTCTTACACTTGCGGATCTTGAAAGTGTTGCTCCTGATAGACCTCCAAGACTCATTAATGGTGATAATTTTGAAGATTGGAAGAGATGTCTCAAAGCTTTCTTTTTCTACACAGATCATAATCAATGGGAATCGATTATTTCAGGTCCTCATATACCTACGGTTACGATTGGTGATGTCGTTTCTCAGAACAAAGATCCATCTTCTTATACTGAAAGAGATCTGAAACTGATTGATCGTGATCAAAAAACTTTTGGTGCTCTAACTCTCTGCTTGGCTCCAGACATCTACAATCGTTTTGCAGAGCATAAAAATGCTAAATCCCTTTATGATGCTCTCTGTGAATTCTTTGATGGGAATGCAGATCTGGTGAAAGACAAGAGTATTCAAGCTGAAAAGGAGTTCAATTCGTTTGTAGGATACAAGAATGAAAGTTTGACAGATCTTACAAATCGTTTCTTAACTGTCTCAAGCACTCTGAAGAAGTATGATGAAAGACTCTCCAACAGTGAACAAGTTAACAGGCTTCTCGATTCGCTTCCACCACAGTGGAGTCTTCAAGTGAGGATGCTCAAACAAGAAAGAGGTTTTACAGATTATAAGTTGATGGATATCATTAACAAGTTGAAATCTTTTGAGTTGGATATGAAAAGAAGAGAATTTAACCAGACTATGATGCCCACACCTGGTTTTTCTCAAAATGCTGCTTTGTTGTCATCCGCTGCAAACTCTCACATTCAAAATCCAATTCAAGGAGGGAGCAATACAAGTAATTTCTCAAGTGGTAGTAATCATGTTGGAAAAGAATTGGAAAATTCTAAGGTGAATGCTGAAACTACAATTCCATCTGAAACAATGGCTCTTTTTGGAATGTTTGTTCAGAGCTATGATGCTCTTGTTGCTGGTGAATTGAAAGGTAAAGGAATGACTATGGAGGATATGTATCAGGTTGATCCTGATGATTTAGAAGAAACTGACATTCAATGGCAAATGTCAATGTTAACTTTAAGAGCCCGGAGATTCATGGAAAGAACAGGAAGAAAGAATTTTGGTGGTCAATCATCAACCTCAAAACTAGGATTTGATAAGTCAAAATTGAGGTGCTTTAATTGTAAACAATTACGACATTTTAAACGTGAATGTCCATTACCAATTGTCACAGATCCTAGTAACACTGGAGTACCAAGATTGACAGCAGAGAAAGTAAAGGAAGAGGGAAATTCAAAAAAGGAGTCAGCCTTGATCTCAAATTTTGACTGGAGTGCAGAGGTGGAAGAAACAAGATCTGAAATAAATCACGCGTTAGTTGCTGAGATTGTGGAAAGTGATGAGATGGAAGTTGATAAATATGGATTTGTGTTGTTTAAGGAATTCAAAGGAGAGAATGAACCTTCAGTAAAGGAGAAAGAAGAGAAGGCAGATGGAGAGAAGAAAGAGGAAATTACAGATTCAAATGAAGAAAGAAATTCAAAAGCTGCGAAAGGAAAAGAGAAGGATGATGCGGCTGCTACTGTTGAGGAAAGGAAATCAAGTACTCCAGTATGCATGTGCGATAAAGCTTTAGCTGCCGAAAGGATGGTAATGGGACTTCCTTATGAGGTAATACAGGATATGTGTTCATCTGCTTGCAAAATTAGACTTTTTGGGGTTTATAAGGCTAATCGTTTGTTAATTGATAGTGAAAAGGATTTAAAACGAATTAATGATGAACTTAAAATGAATGAATCAAAATATTTTGTGAAATTAAATGAGGCTTTAAAAGAAACTGATCATTTAAAAAGAATTGTTTTGGAAAGGAATGTAGAGGTTAATACTTTGACTGAACGGGTTGCTCTTGCTGAATGTGAAGCAAGCAAACTTCAGTCAAAGTTAGATAAATGGACTATTTCTGGAATGAAACATGATGATCTTTGTAAATCTCAACGGGGAGCAAGAATTAAAACAGGTTTGGGTTATGAAAATGTACAGGTTTATCCTCCTCCTAGTACATACTGTTATTCTCCTATGCCTGTTCCTCATCCTTCTAATGATTTAATCAAATCAGATACTGACAGTATGTCTGCAGGTTTAGTTGGGAATAACTCTAAGTACATTCGTGAAGACTACGACTATGGACCAACTAGTGGGCTTGGATGCACTAGTTCTAGTACACCTGAAAATCAGTAGTCTGTTTTAGATAATAAGTCTAGTTTAAATTCAGTGTTTGTTTCTAGTTCAAATGTAACAGACTTGAATGTCTCATGTTCTCTTGATTGTTCTATTTCATCTTGTACTTCAAATCATGATAGTAATGATTTTTGTTCTGGTAATGAATGCAATGAATCTGATGTTTCTTCTAAAACAACTGAGCAATTTAAAATTAATTCTTTCGAAAAGTTCTTTTCTCAACCTATTCCATCTTTCATACCATTAAATATGACATCTTCAGAAAAATGCAGTTCGTCTTTATCTGAAACTGGTACCAATGGTACGAGTTTTACTATTTGTCAGAAGAATCAAGTTCTGATTTTGTAAAGAATACACTGATTCAAATAAACAAAAACATCATGAGATGTATGAGACATTCAGTGATGTTGATTCTAGTTTGTCTGAATGTGATGAGGAGATTATTATTGATCCTATTTTTACCTCATCACATCATCGACCTAGATTCAAACATCATTGTTTCAGGTGTGGTGAAGAGGATCATCTTATCAAAAATTGCCCTTTGATTGAAAGATCCTCTAATAGGAATTGTTTTGGGAATAAATTGACAAAATTGGTTAATAATTCTTTCATAAAAAATCAGCTTCTTTAAAAACAAAAGTTGTTCAATCTTGGGTCCCTATTACTCCTGGCTAAATGATTTGTTCATTCATTTCAGGGATCTTCTTCAAATATTGTACACAGTCTGTGGCATGTTGATAGCGGCTGTTCCAAGCATATGACGGGATTAAAGGATTTGTTGACCAATTATCGGATTATAGATGGAGGATATGTGGCATTTGCTGGAGATAAGAAGGGTGGAAAAATGGTTGGACAAGGAGAAGTTACCAATGGTTCTCTTACTCTAGAAAAAGTCAATCATGTTCCTGAATTGGCATTTAATCTTCTGAGTGTCTCTCAAATTCGTGATAAAGACATTCCTGTTCTATTTAAATCTGACGAATGTTTATTTTTAAAATCAGAGATTGCTATTCCGGACGATTTAATTCTCATGCATGCTCCAAGGAAACATGATACATATCTTCTTGATATGAATTCTAATGAGTCAAAGGCTACTGCAAGTTGTCTTCTCTCAAAAGCATCAACCTCTGAGTCACTTTTGTGGCATCGTCGCTTAGGCCATGTCAATTTTAAGATAATCAATAAATTAGTAAAGAACAATTTTGTTAGAGGACTTCCTTTAAAAGATTTTTCTGTTACTGAAAAATACATGGCATGTGCCAAAGGGAAACAACATAAGAAACCTCATAAGCCCAAACTTTTAAATAGCATTTCAAGTCCTCTTGAGTTGTTACACACTGATTTATTTGGGCCAATTAGTGTTAAATCAATTGCTAAAAATTTTTTTTGTCTTGTTGTTACAGATGATTTCTCACGTTATTTATGGGTGAGGTTTCTTGCACACAAAAGTGAAGTTGCAGAGGAATTGCAGAAATTAATCATTTCTATTGAATCAGTCAGTAAGAAAAGAGTTATGGGATTAAGAAGTGACAACGGCACTGAATTTAAAAATCAGATTCTTGATTCATTTTGTGCTCAAAAAGGGATTGTGAGACAATTTAGTGCTGCAAGAACACCCCAGCAGAACGGTATTGCAGAAAGAAAGAATCGCACTCTTGTGGAAGCTGCTCGTACAATGTTGATAGAATCCTCATTACCAATTATTTTCTGGGCTGAAGCTGTTAATTGTGCATCTTATGTTCTAAACAGGGTGCTAATTGTGAAAGATAAAGTGAAGACTCCTTATGAACTTTTTCATAAGAGGAAGCCACTAATTGATTTCTTTCGCCCATTTGGTTGTTCTTGTACTCTTCTGAATACTCAAGCTCAAAAGACAAAATTTGGTGTTGTTTCTGATGAGTGTTATTTTGTTGGATACTCTTCTTCACAAAAGGCATACCGAGTGTATAACAAGAGAACACGTATTGTTCAAGAGTCATTCTATGTTAATTGGCAAGAATCCAATCCTTCTGAAGTGAAATCTGAACCTGCATGGTTCTTTGATTCCGATACTGTGTTCAATTCATTTAATTTGCCAGTTTTCGATGATTATACATCAATTCCAAGTACTCAAACGAATATTATTCCATCATCTTCATCGTCTGTTCCATCCATCCCACAAGTAATGATGCTGTTTCAACTGATGTTAGCTCATCGTCTCCAATGCCTGATCAAGCTCCATTATCTGATTCTTTATCTCCTACATCTCCAAACTTACCTGATTCAACACCTGTCATTGATACACCTTCATCTACTCTTTCTCCGGCAATGGCTGATACTTCTTCAACTATCTTTCCTTCTTCAAGTGATTATAAATCTTTGAAAGATCATCCACTTGATAATGTGATTGGATCTGTTTCTGATGGTGTTCGCACGCGAAGTCAATCCGGTCTGATTAATATTTGTCTTTTCTCATGCTTTATTTCTCAAATTGTTCCAAAAATGTTCATGCTGCTCTACAAGATCCTTGTTGGGTAGAGTCTATGCAATTGGAACTTCAACAGTTCAGAAAGCTTAAAGTTTGGACTTTAGTTGATTTACCTCCCAACAAATATCCAATTGGTACAAAATGGGTATTTAAGAACAAACCAGATGATCGGGGTGTGGTGGTGCGAAACAAATCTAGACTTGTAGTGCAAGGCTTTGCTCAAGAAGAAGGAATTGATTATACAGAAGTCTTTGCTCCAGTTGCTCGTCTTGAAGCAATCCGAATATTTCTTGCTCATGCTGCTCATAAACAGTTCAAAGTGTACCAGATGGATGTGAAATGTGCTTTTCTCTACAGAGACATTGATGAAGAGATATATGTGTGTCAACCACCAGGCTTTGAAGATCCTGATTTTTTGTATGGCCTTCATCAAGCACCCAGAATCTGGTATGAGACTCTTACGCAATATCTTTTAAGCAATGGTTATTCTCGTGGTACCATTGATATGACCTTATTTAAAAGGGAGGTGAATGGTGAAATGATCTTTGTTCAAGTGTATGTCGATCATATTATTTTTGGATCCACAAACTCTCAATTGTGTAGAGAGTTTGAAGAAGTGATGAGCCAAAGGTTTGAAATGAGTATGATGGGTGAAATGTGCTTCTTTCTTGGCTTGCAAGTTGAACAACAGAAAGAAGGAATTCTTATTCATCAAGAGAAGTACATTAAAGATATTCTGAAGAAATTTAAGATGGATGATGCGTCTACTGAGATGACTCCTTTTACTGCTCAGACCGTGTCTCACTCCAGATGAAAATGGAAAACCAGTTGATCCTCATCTCTTTCGGTCTATGATTGGCTCTCTCATGTATCTTACTGCAAGTCGTCCTGATATCACTTTCGCTGTTGGTTACTGTGCTAGATATCAGTCGGCTCCAAAGAATCTCATGAGAAAGCTGTCAAACGAATATTTCGTTATCTCAAAGGATCGTCTCGTCTCGGACTGTGGTATCCATATGGTGGAAATTTTGATTTACATGCTTATTCTGATAGTGATTCCAATGGTTGCAGGTTAAACAGAAATCTGTGTCTGGAGGTTGTCAATATTTGGGAAATTGTCTGGTATCCTGGCAGAGCAAGAAACAAACTACTGTTTCTCTTTCTATAGGGGAAGCTGAATATATTGGCTGCATCTAGCTGCTGCTCTCAAGTTCTCTGGATCCAACACCAAATGATTGATTATGGAATTAATTTCCTTCATACACCTTTATTCTGTGACAATGAGGCTGCCATTGGAATTGCTAAAAATCCCATTCATCATTATCGCACAAATCATATTGAAACCCGAATTCATGCGATTCGTGATGCTCAGGAGAAGGGTTTCATTATATTATTCCCATCGATACAAAAAATCAAAAAGCTGATCTTTTCACAAAAACTTTTGATAAACCTTGTTTTTATGAATTGATTTCTATGCTTGGGTTAATATCTTTTTAAATTTTCATTTTCTATTTCTTTGGTAATAATTAAAAAAAATTAAAAAAAATAAAAAAAATTAAGATAAATTTCATTTATAATTATAGAAATATGAAATTAAAAATTTGGGGGAGTAATACATTATTCTGAGATCGGATTTAACATGATGAGAAATGATTGTATATTCTCTAAATATTTTTATTTACATGACCAGTAATTCTATGAGAAATGATAGTAACTGTTACTGGATTTTGTTTCACACTAAAATAAAAAGAAATGGATCAGATTCTTTGACGATATGCTTGATAGACTCAGCCTGATGAATGAAGTAGACAACAGCTTTATGATTAAATTAAACTTTATGCTTAAGAATGTCTGGATTTACTCATTCATTTTGGATTGCACAAAAACTGAGTCCTGACAAAAATTGGATTGAGAATGAATCTGTCGTTCATTTTTGCTTTGTTATGTCATCATTCTCTGCTGGTTTATTTTGTGTTAAGATGTCTTGTGTCTGTGCTTATCTCCTCTGCTGTACGTGAGTACTGACCTGGAGTGATGATCTCCTCTGCTGTACGATAGTACTGACCTGGAGCTCTCATCAGCACATGATCACAAATGTTATCTCCTCTGTTATACGTGAGTATAGATCTGGAGCTCTCACCATTTTGATATAATTATGTCAAATCATCTTATCGATGAATTTCTCTCAGAATGAAATATTCTAGAATGAAATATTCTGTTTATAATCATTTGCACACTTATCCACAAATCTTGTTCCATGAAGATTGATTCATAATTCAAGAAATCCTGAGGTTGGGTGAGGGTTTTTACCAAATGATTGTGGGGTCTTAGCATTCTAAAGCATCTAATCGAACCTTAAATGAATCATAAGCTGTTGGTTGAAAAAGGATAAGGCATGAGTTTAAGTGGACAATTATATCAGCAATCGTTATTGATTTGTTCTAATTTCAGTGTTTCTGTGCAGATTGTGATCAGATTTTGTATTCAGTATGATCTCATGACTGGTAGATGATTTTTGATCATCTTATGTTCTAAAATATTTAGAGAATGTGATCTCTGATTATTTTAGATCTCATTATGTGATGTGCTTCCTTTGAATAAAATAAATAAAAATAAAAAAATAAAAAAAATAATAAAATAATAAAAATTATCATAATAAAAAAAAAAGGTGCGAAATTATTCTTTCGCTAACAGTTTTCGCATGCGAAACTGCAATTTCGCTAATTTTGCTAATAAGTTGTTAACCATTATCTCCTAGCGAAATTACAGTTTCACTGGACGAAACTGTAAATTCGCCAGACGATTTATAGTTTCGCTGTTAGCGAAACTGTTGGCTATATAAGTCATTGTTGCGAAATTTCTTTCATAATTTCGTGACATCGTTCAGTTTCTCTTTTAGGTTTTTCCGTAATATTATCGGCGATTTTGATTGGTGGTGTTATTTGGACTGATTTTGCGTGCTATCTCTTCGTATGTGAGTTTCGAACACTGATTCACTCTCTAATCTGGATTAATCATCTATTCATAAGGAATCTGGATTATGTCGCTTCGGTGGTTTCGCTGTTCGTCAGCGAAACTACTGAAGTCTCTGCGAGATTGAACGAAAGTTCACATCTTTTCAGCGAAACTGTAAGTTATGCTGTCCGAGCGAACTTAACAGTTTGCCATATCTTCTCTAATTTCGCAATGACTGATCCTTAATTTACACAGTTTCGCTTGTATTTTCATGTGTCAGCGAAACTAATTTGTAATAGCGAAACTAATTTATATTTGGTGAAACTAATTGCGAAACTACTTTGATTCATTCTAATCTTGTCGAAACTACTTTTTGTTCTGCGAAAATAACAATTTCTATGAGCGAAATTATAGTTTCGCTCGTCGAAACTGTTTATTTTCCTGTCGAAACTGTCTTTGATTCAGCGAAACTATCATGTCTTAGTGAGCGAAACTATTGTTTCGCTTGCCGAAACTGATTGTTTCTTATGTTTTTGTCTTATTTTCTTATTTTCAGTATTTCTTATTCAAATTTATTTGTTGTTCTTTTCAGGTTATTATGGCAAATCTCAAGTTTGATGAGAGGAATAACATCACTGCCATATTAGACGATACTCTTCCAAAGGCGGCCGGATTTCGTGACTATATTAGATGGCTCCAAAGATCACCCATTGCATATGCTATCTCACTCACCAACTATCTATGATCTTCATATTAGAGACTTTTGGAGATCAGCAGAATACAACACTAGAGGAGATGTTCAGAGAATCACAGCTAGAGTGATTGATCATGATATATCTATTACTGCTGAGAGCGTGTCGAGGATTCTTAGACTAGAAGATGATACTGGTGATGAAGTTGATATGACGGAATCTGAAGTATTCCAAGCTTTCAGACAAATGGGGATACGAGGGACCAGCTTTTGGTTCGAGGAAGGAGATTAAAAAGACTTTTTTATCTAAGGAATGGAGATATATAGCTCACGTTTTATTATGTGCTTAGATCACCGTAGGGTGGATCTGATGGACTTAACCTTGACTGTGCCAAAGCTATGGTGATGGTTGTAAAGCGGAGAAAGCAAACATTGCTAGACTGATCTTTGCGTGTATGGCAGAAAATGTGATGGCTGTGAAAAAGGATAAATGGTTGTTATATCCTCGCTTTATTCAGATGATTATTATGATCTTGTTCCTGATGTTCCTAAACATGATGAAGTTAAGAGATTAGTGCAGATGAACCCTCGGATATTTGCTGATTGCTGTGCTATCCGCCATGATTTCAGTGGTAAAATAACCCATCTCTGGAAAATTATGTACCCACCAGGACGATGGAATTATATCAGACGGTCGATGAGTCTGAAAACAAAAGGGCTGAGGAAACAAGGGTGAAACAAGCTGATGCAGCTAGAGAGAAAGAGATATGCAAAAGAGAAGATTATGATTTCGAAGAAGACATAGATACACAAGCAGAGGAAATAAGGGTGGAGAAAGAACGGAGGTCTAAAAAGAAAACTGACTTGTTGAGCCTGAACGAAGAACAAAACATAGACACGAGGGTTTCACAGCAGGGAAAGAGGCTAGTGCTGGTCTTGATGAGGATGTGATTCGTAGTCTAAATACTTCATTGGCAAATGAGTTAAGTATGATAAAGACTAAACTGACGAATCAGGAGATTAGGGAACAACAGAAAGATGAGGTAATTGAAGGAATGAAAAAGATGTTGGTTGACCAGAATAATTTGATTAAGAGATTGTTTGAAGAAATTTCTCAGATGAAAGCTGCTGCTGGCCTACCTAGTCAACTAACTCAATCTGAGTTAGATGATATGACTGATATATCTAAGTACTCATTCTTGAATGTGGGTACTTCATCCAAGGTAGGAGAGGGCACTTCTGGAGCAGCTGATACTGAAGCAAGGGAACAAGAGATCCCAAGAGAAGATGCTGGAAGAAATGAGGAAGATGATATTATTGAAGCAGGGTTTGTTAACCTACAGTTTGATTTTGATAAGGATATTGTGGGAGAAGAAGTGGTTGTTACAGCTACTAATGAGGAAGTTTCAGATAAAGGAAAAGGTTTGATTGATGAAGAAGAGGAGGATGAGTAATTGGTTGATTATGATTCTGAACCGGAGTTCTATGAAGTAGATGAGAGACCTTTGGTGTATGTTGCTAAGAAGGGAGATGATGAAAGTGATGTGTTTGAGATGGATAAGAGCGATTGGTTGGTGAAGGAGAAGGAGGCTGAAGAACATACTCCTTTGTTTCAAAATATGGAAAGTTTAAGCAGGAAAGAGGCAGACAAGAAGATATTAAGTTGGTGTTATAATGCTTTCTTAAAGATGTTTTTGATTAAAAGAAGAGGAGGTAATATTAGTTACATGCTCAAGAGGAAGGCTTTTAAGACCTTGCCTAAATGGGATCTGAGACGGTTGGCTACCTTGCCTTTGATTAATGCTCATTTAAGTGAAAGGGCAGTATTTATTGATAAGGAAATTAAAAATGGCCTTAATGATAATTTTGAGTCATTTGGATACACGAAGGCTGAACGAAAGAGATCGAAGAAAGATAAAGACTGGGAGACTGGCAAAGGGAGGATTGTTTTGAGAGTCAAACCACCTAAGACTGTAAACAGAGTAAGATTGGCTGATCCTCTTCCTCCACGTTTACAGGACTTTGAAAAGTGGTTCTATGATAATAACACTGGCGAGGCGGTGATTAGAGCCAAACAAGGAAAAGAGTTTAGGGTGTTTGACCCAATGGAGTTATTCAGCTTCTGTGATGAAGATCTCTTGATTCTTTGTGAAAATCATATTAAGGCTGGGGCAGGAGAGGAAACACGAAAGGAGGCAAGCTTGTTTATGAATGTGGCGAACAAAATAAGAGGAGTACGGGCGGAGGTAAAGAGTTTGGCTGAAAAGGTGAGAGCACAAGATGACTTTGCCATGGATGTTCAAGACATGACCAGGCAGTTTGCTAGAGCTAGTGATCATTCGGAGGAAGCTGGTGATGCAGGAATTAACCTTGGAGAATCAGTGGCTGAAGCTTCTAAAGATGTTGCTGCAGGAGGTGATGAAGATAGACAAACAGCAGCTGAGGAAACCGGAGCTGATGAGTCAAACCAAGAGAAGTGAAGATAGTGAGGTCCAACCTAGGGGGAGTATTGAAGATCATGTTAGGTTGGACTCACTTTAGTATAGATGTTTACTTTACATTGTATTAGGACTTTTGTTAGTTTCATTTTGTATTTTGTTAGTAATTAGCAATTTTGGCAGTCCAGCGAAACTGTGAGCGAATCTAAAGTTTCGCTCACAGTTTACTGTTTTGGTTTACCCGGCGAACTTGTGTTCTGCCGGGCGAAACTATAGTTTTGGCATGACAGTTTCGCTGGTAGCGAAACTGTCAGCGAAACTATGACTGCTATATATACTATTGTCATTTCACTTTGTATGGTAAGTTTGCAAAACCGTAATCGTGGAATTCTGTTGCAAACTATCATTTCTAAGCAGTTACTTCATTGAAATACAATTGTGCTTATTATTATTGAGTGAGTTTGTTTATTTGAATATCAATTATGTCTTGATTCATCATATTCATTTCTCAATTGTTGTTATTTGGTTTGTGTATTTGATATTGATCAAATTATCCTATCAATTGTACTGTTCATCGATCACATGGACCAACAAAGGAATATCCAGCACAGGTCCTTCAGGTGCAATGTCAGGAAATGTTTCAGTAATGAGACATTGTAAGAACCTTGGATACATTAGGAACATATGTCTTCTCCCTTCCTGAATGTTTCATACCAAACCATTGAACATATAGGCAGACATGTTAAATGGCCTGTTGGTGCACAAAGCACATATGGCAGATGATGTTGTCACTGGAATATCATTCCATCCTGTCTTCCTTTTTGACAAATAGTGTTGGTAGAAATGAATGAGGAATCTCCATTGCAAATCAACCAATCCTTTTACAATCTCCTTGCCTTCATATCCTCCCTCATATCCAATGTTGGCAAAGAAAGTAGTGAGTTCATCATCTTCAAGCTCTAAGGGAGTGTTCGCATCATCACCAAACTACAGACACTGTCTCACAGTTTGTTCAATGATGGCTAATATGTGATCATCAGAGATTCTTCCAGACAGAGTCCTTACACCCTCTATCATTGTCACCTCAGCAGTGCTCCAGAAAGTCCTTATGAATCTCTCATAAATGACTGGTCTAACTGTGATTGCATGAGCAATTGTGGTAGTGGATATAAATCTGATCATGTCTCTGAGACCTTCTACCTCGGGTACATCAGGGTCAAGATAACCACTAACATTATGGAGCTTGCTCCAAGTGAGATTTGACATGTACCCTGCATTGGAGGCATATGAATTAGTTGATATGATAATACTTATCAGATTGTAAAGCATACATCAAGTAAACTTTTTCAGTTTGACTTTTGATAGTCAAAATTGACTATTTCTAGGTACTGTTTCATAGGAATCATTCCTAAGTTTGATGTTATCATGAATAATTGCTATTATTTTGCTTTTCATGTTTGGGGAGATTATATTTGTTGTTGTTAACCTCTTTTCAACTCTTAGATTCACGATTTGATTTCAACATTTTCATCTTTTGTTATGCTCTGTTCATATGATGAACATAATTTTGAAATTCACTTGTTGGTTGTTCTTCTTCTTAGTTAGCACATTTATTATAGTCGAGAATGATTATCATGTCTAGATTCAAGTCTGATTTTGAGTTTCCTTTCTTGACCTAGGGTTCTAAGGTCATCATTAGTTCAAAAGTCCGATTTTAGGTCACAAAATTCAAAGATTTTCACCTTTCGTTCGATACTACTGTTGTTGTGAATCGAACGTGAGGACTAATCAGATGAGATGATATGTAGAACATAGGTTTGTTTATGGTGATGATGATTGATAAAGAATAGTGAGTTTCGCTCGTCGCACTTTAAAGTCTCTCAAATTTAAAAAGTATTAAATGACCTTTTGAAATGGCTTTAAATAGTCAACTAATTTCTTTTGCAAATTGTTACAAGTTTCAGAACAAATGCGGTCAATTTTTAAATTCACTGTAGCAAATGCGGAAGAATGTTGTTCATCAGCATTTGTGTACTGTTACAAATGCAGAAGTGAAATCCTTGAGAGCATTTGTGTACTGTTACAAATGCAGAAGTTAGTTCACATTTGTTCACTCTAACAAATGCGGTAGAGCAAAACTCCTTTATCCACATTTACTTCAACAAATGCAGCTGAACAAAAAGTTGTCCGCATTTCTTGACTTTCATCATCATGATCGAAGAGATTAAGCACTTGTTTATTCATTTTTTGATACCCATAAAAAGTGTTCACATTTTCATGAAATGCGGATGAGTAAAAATAGATGCGGTAGTACAAAAGTTTACTACAAAGACAAATGTAGTTGGACACTTTTGTCAGCATAAGTTTTTAACATTTAAACTTTTTATGTATACTTGTTTGACACAAATGCGGTAGGGTGAAGTCCTTGCCCGCATTAGTTTCACTTTGTTTTAAATGACATAAACAGATACCTGCATTGGTTATATGTATACCCGCATTAACCAGTGCACTTACCCGTATTAAATTTTGAACTTGTATCAAAACTTAATGTTTCTGAAGACATATTATTTCTGTTTTTCTGACTTTTCTTTCTTGTTGTTTTCTGATTTACACATGAAAGAGGAGGTATACCTTTTGTTGTGACCATATCAATCTTTCATTACACATGTGCACTCTTATTGTTAGTAACATACACATGTTTATGAACTTATTGATTGAAGGTATGTTTGTCCTCTTAAACTCATACCTGGTTAATATTTTAATGCATGTGATATTTATCATGTTTTGGTTGTTTTGATTATTCAACATGTACCTCACACACAAAAGCATGGTATGATCAACCGTTCTCATGTAATGCATGGTAGAACTTTTTCACAACTTTCTTGACCAGGTCATTTAAGGTATGAGATCTCATTTTCACTGATCCTTATTGGGATTCTTTTACTGTGATCCTTTTCATGATATGATCCTCATTGGGATTCTTTTTCACTTCACTTTGGATGGTTGATCCATAATGGGATTCTTTTGTTCATTGACAAGGAATGTATTCTTTTGTTAATTCATCCAATCTAGATGTGTTTCTCATTGGGAATCTTTTGGATCATTACATCAGCACTATATGCTTGTTTTTTCGGGTCTTTGCTCAGCAAAACAGAGAAGAAACTAATGTTTGTGAAAGAGATTCATAGAATATCAATACCTGGTGTGTTTAGGTTACTACACACACAGACACTTGATTAAGTCAATGTATACCTGTACTCTGTGATGAGTGTTTCAGAATTGAATAAGTTTTTAATTCATCACAGCATGTATCTTTTTTTCCAAGTTAAGCCTACCCACATATCAGGTAAGTCATGTCAGTCTTTCAAGATTTAAATTAAGCAAAGTGAATGATATAACGGTTGTAATTATATCATTTCCCTTAAGTATTCATCATTTTCTTCATCAAAATTGATTTCTTTTTGTGATTTTATAAATTTTACAATTGTTTTTGATGTTTTTTATTGTGTTCAAGGTTAATCATACCAATTGACTGAACTAGATATTCAAACCCACTAGGTTCAAATGCCTTGGTGAATAAATCAGCTAATTGATTTTCAGTTGGAACTTGAATCAATTTGATTAACCCTTTTTCAGCATAATCTCTCAAAAAATGATATCTGATTTCAATATGTTTTGTTTTTGAGTGCTGAACTGGGTTATTTGTAATAAAAACAGCTGCTGTGTTGTCAATGTGCATTGGAGTATGCAAGAAGTTAAAACCATAATCAAGCATCTGGTTTTGAATTTAGAGAACTTGAGAGCAACAAGCTGATGCTACAATGTACTCAGCTTATGCTGTTGAAACAGATACGTTTGTCTGCTTCTTGCACTGCCAGGAGACTAGTCTGGGACCAAGAAATTGACAACCGCCAGATGTGGACTTCCTATTAAAGTGGCATCCCCCATAATCATTGTCAGTATAGGCATAGAGATTGAAGTCTCTTTCCTTTTGATACCATAATCGAAGAGCAGGCTTGCCCTTAAGATACCTGAATATCCTCTTGACAACATTTACATGAGATTCCTTAGGATCAGCTTGATATCTGGCACACACACAAACACCAAACATAATGTCAGGCCTACTGGCTGTTAGATACATAAGTGAACCAATCATGGATCGGTAGTGAGTCTGATCCACTTTTTGCCTATCTGGATCTGGACCTATCTTCACTTTAGTATCAACAGGCGTTCTAATAGACTGACAGTCAGCAAGGTGGAATTTCTTCAACATTGTTTCTACATATTTTGATTGATTGATGAAGATTCCATCTGCTGTTGTTGGACTTGCACTCCAAAAAAGAATGTAAGTTCCCCCATTGCACTCATTTGAAAATAAGAATGCATAAGGTCTTCAAAATCTTTACAGAGTAGCTTGTTTGTTGAGCCAAAAATGATATCATCCACGTAGATCTGGACCAGCAACATGTCTTTTCCTCTTCTCTTTCTGAAGAGAGTCTGATCAATCTTTCCTCTTTCATATCCATGTTCAAGAAGGAAAGATGATAGAGTCTCATACCACTTTCTTGGAGCTTGATGAAGACCATACAAGGCTTTGTCAAGCTTGTACACTCTGTGAGGGAAATCAGGATCTTCAAAGCCGGGTGGTTGACTCACATAGACTTCTTCAGCAATCTTTCCATAAAGAAAAGCACACTTCACATCCATTTGATAAACAGTAAACTTTATGGATGCTGAATATGCAAGAAAGATGCTTATTGCTTCTAATCTGGCAACAGGTGCAAACACTTCGTCATAATCAATTCCTTCTTCTTGTGTATATCCCTGTGCAACCAGTCTTGCTTTATTTCTGATGACAATCCCTCTATCATCAGGTTTGTTTATGTACAGCCATCTGGTACCTATAGGATATTGACCTTCGGGAAGATCTACCAGTTGCCATACTTCTTGCTTTTTGAACTGTAGCAATTCTTCCTGCATTGCTTCAATCCAACTGTTATATTGGAGAGCCTCTTTGATATTCTTGGGTACTGTTTGACACAGAAAGCATGAAAACAAACAGATGTTTACAATGCTTAACTTGTTTCTTGTCATCATTCATTAAGTTCACCAATAATGCTTTCTACAGGATGATTCTTGTGTATTCTGGTGGTTGGAATTGAGTCACCAGCAATGGTTACATCAAGATTGGAGACATTTAGATCATCTTGGTGAGAGGCACCTTCATCTTGTACTGTTGGGGAGTTATGAAGATAATCAGAATTTGATTCAATGACTGCTTCAGCATTAGCAGCACTTTGATTGCTTCCATCATTAGAGGTTCTTTCTGTTTCAACTGCAGGTGTAGCTTGATCTTGATTTCTGACTTCAGTCGATGGGTCTTCTGAAGGTGATAGTAACAAGCTGGGACCAGTTTCAGTTGAAACACTTTGATCTTGAGATGATTGTCTGACAGGATCAACTTGTAGTGGAACATCTTTATTCAGTTGCTCAGTAGAGGTAGGAGAAATCATTGGAAAGTCATCTCTTCTTTCTACACCTGAGAAAGGTTCAGCTGAATGTATATTTCCTGCATCAGACAAGTGGAATTGATCAAAAGATTTTGTAAATGAGTCAATATCAAACAACCAGTCGGGACAATTTGTAGATTTGGAAAATGAATGTTCCTTGAATTGAACATTTGTTGATTCATCAGTAATGTTTAATCTAGGATTAAACACTCTGTAAGCCTTTGAAACAGAAGAATAACCTACAAAGAATCCTTCATCAGACTTAGATGAAAATTTTCCCAAATATTCTCCGGTGTTTAGAGACAGGACTACCAAATGACTTGAAAAATCCAATAAATGGTTTTCTAGGAAAAAGTAGTTCATATGGAGTCTTATTGCTTTCTTTTACAATTAGGGTTCTATTTTGCACAAAGCACGATGTGTTAACTGCTTCTGCCCAAAAGGTTATTGGCAGTTTAGCATCGGCTAGCATTGTTCTTGCTGCTTCAATTAGTGTTCTATTCTCCTTTCAGCTACCCTATTTTGAGCTGCACTAAATTGATGAGCAATGCCTTTGGTTGTACAAAATGAACTCATATCTTCATTCTTAAATTCTGTCCCATTATTGTAGATACATGTGTCCCTAGTTTCTGAACTGAATGTAATACGTCTTTAGTGTCTTACACTTATGTAATTTTTGGGTACTTAATGAAACGTAATGTTTGGTTGTGTTTATAATGTTTAATATTTCATTAATGAGTTGTTTAACGCATATTGACTTGATTATATAGGTTTGTGGTTGTTTGAATGAATCTGGATAATGTAATGATTAATGAATACATTCAAACTTAGTAATATGAAGTGCTCATGCGAATGGACCATACGCATGAACAACTTCATGCGAATGACTCAGTCGCACGACTAAACCAGGAGACTGGATCAGTCATATGATTGTAACATGAGATTGGCTCAGTCGCACGACTGAACACTCAGTCGTGCGAATGGATCAACAGTATGGCTCAATCGCACGACTGAACCATACTAATTGTTCAGTCGCCCGAATGAGCAACCCTAACCTATAAATACCACCTAATTCGTGATAAAACGTAACAATTCATATCACTTCGACTCCAGATGTACCCTAGCCGTCCAGAAACCTCCAAGAACCTGTTCCAAGTTCACAGATCGCACTAGATCGATTCCATATCGTTCTTAATGTTTAGATTCAATCCATCATTGATTCGACATGCGTTCTCACTGAATGGATCGCCAATCAAATAGGATTCCGCACTTTTTGATTTGGTATACACGTTAATCAGTTAGTATTTCGTGCAATACACGATCCTAACAAGTGGTATCAGAGCCTTGGCTCTTGATTACATGTGATTCAATCGTTTTTGATACAAAAATTGTGTTTTTCACTAAAAACACAATCTTTTCGTGTCAAACGGTGTCTTGGACGTCTCCTACTCATAAAGTTTTGGTCTTTCCGGCATACGGCGATTAGGGTTAGTGAAAATTCGGGGTTTTACGGCCAAAACACCTTAAACCTAGAAATTTTCGAAATCCAGCAGCTTCAGTCGCACGATTGACTCAATCGCACGACTGGACACATTCGCATCCCTCAGACGCACGATTGGACTCATTCGTACCTTCATTCGTACGACTGAGCAGACTGTTCGCATTGTTCAACCGCATTAGTTCATTCACACGAGTGGACCAACCGCATTAGTTCAGCCGCACGATTGAACCATTCGCATTGTTCAATCGCACGAATATCCCAATCGCACAGCTCCATTTGCACTAGTAAAACAGTTTGTTTAAAAGACTAAAGTTAATCGCAATGGAGGACCAGTATTCAACATTTACAGCAGGGAAAGACTCACGTAGTCAGAATTTACTGCTACTGGAGAGTGAAGTAGGGAATCACAATAAACCCTATAAGCTAATAACTTTAGATGAATTCCCACACTGGAAGCAACATTTCGAGATCTACTTAAATGGAGTAGATCGCAATATGTGGGAAGCCATTGAGACGGGGTATAGTATGCCAGTTGGAGTCAAACTTACATTAGGTGGCATGACTGATGGACAGAAAGTCAAATACAATGCTAAAAAGAGAGTGTATGCGTTCCTTACTCAGTCAATTTCTAAGGATATTTTCCATCAATATTCTGAGAACAAGCAAGCAAAGAAGCTATGGGATGAGCTGGAGAAACAGTATGACGGAAATGCGTCATTGAAAGCTATAAAAGCTAAAGAACTGAAGAATGAGTTCGACAACTTCTCACCGATGGGTAATGAGAGTTTGGATGATGTCATCAATAGATTCTACCACTTGATGAGTGAGCTGTACACTCATGGTGTCACAACGACCATGGAGGACAAAGTGTCGAACTTTGCAGACGGGTTGCCAGAAAAATGAGCTTCTTTTGTCTCAAATCTCAGACTGAATGGTATGCTAGCGAAGTTGGACATAAATGATTTTATTCTAAAGCTGAGAGAGGAAGCACTAAGGATGAAGTACGGAGCTCAAAAGTCTTCGTATAATCAGAATCCAGCACTGTACAACGCGACTCCACAAGTCAAGACGTCTGGAGCACCACTTCAGACAGCTTTTGTGTCAAGCTCATCTGGTCCTTCACAAGCCTCTACTTCAGGGTTAGAAACGTCAGGGTAGTCTAGTACCCAATACATTGCATCTGAAGCAAATGCTACAAGACTGGAGATCGAGAATCTCGGTAATGTGACGGTAGAAGTAGCAAGAGAGCACATGGATCTCTTAGCAGCAGTATCCCACTCCTATAATGGACTTGTTGCTGGGAAAATTGGAAACTGCCATCTGGCAGACGAGGACTACGAGTAGGTAGATGAGACAGAGCTTGAAAGGATGGATATAATGTCGGCCTTAGCAAGTGCTGTCCGGAGAGCTAAGAAGTTTGTCAAGAAGACCGGACAAAACTTAGTTGCTACTAAGGACACTACCTTTGGTTTTGACAAGAGCAAGGTGACCTGTTTCAGCTGTGGAGAAAAGGGGCACTTCAAACGAGAGTGTGTGAAGCCCAGGAAAACTAGAAACGGGAATCCATTCTCGTCCTTCACTTGTCAAGATAAGCCAACTAGCAGTCCTACTTCATCAAGGAAGGATCCAAAGTCTTGACTGCTCATGATGATAAGGGACAAGACTGGAGCTTTCGGTTTGTCTCTCCGGGAGAATCCAATATTGCTAGTGTGGAAGACTTAGATGATGATTCAACGAGTGAAGGAGATATTGCAATGGAACTCGCCATGTCAAACATTAAAGAGACTACAACTGAGGTCAACTACAAGCCTGAAGAAGGGACAACTACAACAAAGTCAGAATCACCAGAACCAGAAACACCAGACTCTACTTTAATGGCTGATTCATCAGAACCTCCTCAAGTAAGTACTACTGACCAACTTTTCAATAATCATGCTTGTTTGGATTGTAATAAATGTAGGGAAAGCATTGACTTGAAATTTGCTAGGTTATTAGATCATAATGATAGCTTAGTAAAGGATTTGCAACTGTGCATTGAGGCAAACAGAGTTTTAAAACAAAATGAGCATAGTTACAAAGAAAAGATAGACCTATTGAATAAACAGCTTAGGGAAACAGAAGTAGTAGCCTTTAACCAAGATAATGACATTAGGTACTATCTTAACTCCCTATAAGACACTAAGAAACAAAAAGCAGTTTTAGAAGTAGAAGTCAATTCATTAAAGCAAAAACTGCATAGTTAGACAAGTTCATCTCATATTGTCCAACACTTAGTGGGAGAGCGTAACAATGGGGAGGGTTTGGGATATAAAGTGGTTCCACCACAACCTGAGACCTTGATGAACACTAAAAGTAAACCAATAAATAACAATCCAATCAAGGATCATGTGGTGTCTACTCCTCTTGTAAGTGATCCAGATTCCTCATGTACTTCAAATGAATCTGGAACTAAAAAAAGGAGGACACTTCAAAGGCAAAAGGTAAAATGCCTTGTGTTAATCTGGAAAAAGAGTTTGAAAAGGTTAATATAAAGTCAGGGTCAAACAAAGTCAAATCTAAACCTAAAAAGACTATTAATGTTAACCAATCACGAGTTTCATGTCAAAGTCCAGATAAACAAAATGGAAAAGATGTTAAGAATGTTAAAACAATTAAGTTTGTTAAACAAGATAAAACATCAAAAGAAGTAGAGTCAAAACCCAAACAGAACAATGTCACTAGGGTGTCACACACATCTCCACAAAGACAGTTCAATCATGAAGTTAATAGCAGGTCATGCTACAACTGTGGAGAGTATGGACACATTGCTTCTTACTGTCCTTACTATCAGACACCTAGGAAGAAAGTTGAACTTCAGGAATCAAAACCTAGGTCTTCTAAGAGGAGCTCATTGACTCCACCTAGAAGAGCTAGTGAACCTAAAGTTCAACCCATTAGCCAGTCGTCTGTTTATCACAAACAGGCCTTACACAAATCTGGCTTATGGAAAGAAAAGTCAGCCTCTGTGTCTGATAATGAGGACAAGAAGACACCTGAGCTACCCTCACCATCTAAAGGTCAATGGGTTGAATTCATGATGTGTGATGCCTCTGGGAAACCCAAGTCAGTAAAGGCTTGGGTTCCTAACCTTAACTAATGTTTTAAATTGAATGTGCAGGGTGTTCGCTACAGTGCTGAAACCAACACGTGGATTGTAGATATCGGAGCATCCAGGCACATGACAGGGAACAAGGCACTCTTATCAAACGTCAAACAAATAAAAGGAGGGCATGTTTCCTTTGCTGGTAACAAAGGAGGGTATATCACAGCTCAAGGGAAAGTGGGAAATCAGAAAGTTAAGTTTGATAAAGTGAACTACGTTCAACAACTTCAAAACAACTTACTTTCTGTTTCCCAAATATGTGACAAAGGCTTTAAGGTTGTATTCGACAACAAGAAGTGTTATGTCCTGAAAAAGGACTATGTGATTCTGGAGGACCAAGTTTTGATGACAGCTTCAAGATATAAAGATCTTAATGTCTTGGATCTTTCAACGGCTTCCACAACGGATCATGAAGTTCAATGCTTCTTATCAAAAGCTACTGAGAAGGACTCCATCTCCTGGCATAGGAGAATGGGACACATTAATCCACGGAAGATGAATCACTTGATCCAGAATGATCTAGTGAGAGGAGTTAACGTCAAAAATTTTCAACTTCCGGATTTCTGTGTGGCATGCAAGAAAGGAAAACATACGAAGAAGTCTCATAAGGAAAAGAAAGTTCATTCCATCGAGCTTCCTCTTGAACTTCTTCACATGGATCTGTTTGGTCCAGTCAGTACAAGAAGCATTGCAGGCGACTTGTACTGGTATGTGGTTACTGATGACTACTCAAGATTCTCTTGGGTAATGTTTCTGAAATCCAAGTCACAAACATTTGAGTCTTTCAAGGAATTAGTAACTACACTGGAGTCTCTTTACAAGCTGAAGGTAAGACAAGTACGCTCAGACAATAGAACCGAGTTGAAGAATCAGTGATGGAGGCCTATTGCAAGGAAAAGGGAATTGTGCACCAGTTCACTTCTGCCTACACACCTCAGATGAGTGGCGTTGCTGAGAGAAAGAATCGCAGCTTGATAGAGACAGCACGAACAATGCTAGCAGACTCAAAACTACCTATCCAATTCTGGAATGAGGCAGTGGCAAATGCGTGTTACACGTTAAATCGAGTTCTGGTAGTCAAACGCCATGGCAAGACATGTTACGAGTTACTACAACGACGTAAACCTAATCTAGAGTATCTCGAACCATTTGGCGCACCGTGCACCCTACTGAAGAAGACTCAAGAGGGAAAATTCAGCGAGAAGGCTGAAGAAGGTATCTTCCTAGGATACAGCATACCGAATAAGAGAGTTTACAACAACTCAACGGGTCTAGTAGAACTGTGGTGTAATGTTGATGTTCAGAGATACACCACACCACCTACTGGAAAAGGACCCGCTTACTTTTCGACTATGATGGATTCTTCAAGTCCTTCAACATACCTATCTCCACTTCTGACGAAGAGTTAGCAACAAGGATGATGTATGATGTATTGAACTCACCATCACTAGATTCAACATCATTTGGTTCACAAGGTGACTCAACTCACCACTCAGGGGGAGCACTAGAAGCAAGTGACTCCTCCTCAGAAGATGACGCTGTGGAAAATGACCAGAACAATCAGGAGGAACAGGTTCCAATTCCTGCAAGTGCACAAGCATCTAATAGTGATGCCTCTTCGACTTCGGAACCTCAAACTCCTACTACCTCAGATGCAGAACCAAATGTTCATAATCTTGACTCTGAGGTAGTTGTTCCCACCACTCCAGGATCACGTCTAAATGTCTATCATCCCCTAGACAATGTCATTGGGGATGTCAGATCAGGAGTGCAGACCAGAAATCAGCTGTACTCAGCTGATTATGCCTCTGTAATAGAAAAAGGATACATTCACGACGGTGCTTATCGTTGTTTGTCTCGCAGGTTGAGCCAAAATACGTCAGTGAAGCAATGAATGATGAGGCATGGGTGAGTGCCATGCAACAAGAACTTCTTCAGTTTAAGAAGTTAGGCGTATGGACTCTGGTGGATAGACCTAAAGGTACTAAGGTCATTGGCACCAAATAGGTCTTGAAATGCAAAAAGGATGACCAAGGCGTCATTATCAGGAACAAGGCTCGACTTGTAGTTCAAGGATTTCGACAAGTCGAGGGTATAGATTACAATGAAGTGTTTGCACCCGTGGCAAATGGAAGCCATCCGCATCTTCCTTGCCTATGCATCGTATATGAAGATTAAAGTTTATCAATGGGATGTGAAGAGTGCATTCCTTCATGGTGAAATCCGAGAGACAGTGCACGTCAGTCAACCCGAGGGATTTGAAGATCCATATCATCGGGACAGAGTTTACAAACTCGACAAGGCTTTATACGGGCTTCATCAAGCTCCGAGGGCCTGGTATGAGAAACTCTCAACTCACCTTGTGAAACATGGATTTCGCAGAGGTGTTATTGATTGCACACTGTTTATCAAAGAGAAAGATGGTGATTTGCTGCTTGTTCAAATCTATGTTGATGATATCATCTTCGGTTTAAAGAATGAAGATTTATGTAAAGAGTTTGAAGTAGTAATGAAGGCCGAATTTGAGATGATTGCCATGGGAGAGATGAAATTCTTTCTTGGGTTACAGGTGGATCAGACACCAAAAGGGATTTTCCTACATCAGACCAAGTATGTAGGAGACATTCTCAGTCGGTTTGACATGGAGAATGCTTCTGCAGCTGGGACTCCACTTGCTACAAACCATGATATAGCACCCGATGAGAATGGTGATCTGGTCGACGCAACCATGTACCGAGGAATGATTGGATCTCTCTGTACCTCACTGCCTCAAGACCTGATATCATGTATGCTACATATCTATGTTCAAGATATCAGGCTAAGCCAAAGGTTAACCATCTGATAAGGGTCAAAAGGATATTTTGTTATTTGAAGGGTAATGATGACTTTGAGCTCACGGCGTATAGTGACTCGGATTACGGTGGCTGCAAGATGAATTACAAGTCTACATCAGCAGGGTGTCAATTCTTTGTAAGGAGATTAGTGACATGGCAGTGTAAGAAGCAGACCTCGGTTGCATTGTCAACCTGTGAAGCTGAATACGTTGCTGATGTTCACAAATCATTTGGATTCAACAGCAAATGCGGGACTACGATTTGAATTTCTCTTCTACTCCTATTTTTGTTGATAACTCTACTGCAATTACAGTAACTAAAAATCCGGTACAACATCCTAAGACCAAACATATCGGCATAAAATATCATTTTATACGTGACTGCTTTGAAAAGAATTTAATCGATGTGGTAAAAATAAACATTGATTTTCAACGCGGTGACCTCTATACAAACGCTTTTGACAAACCAAGTTTTCTATATTTGTTAGAGGTCAACAGCGTTAAAAAGAAAAGTGATGTAATTCCAGATGATGACCATGTGTAATCTGATGCATTTAGTAAATTTTTTTATTTTTTTCTTTTTATTTCCTTTATTTATTCTATTTTCTGTTTAAATTAAATACATGTTATTTAGTTGTCTATTAAAATCCTAAAAAGCGTAAATCGGTTAAAGTTTTAGAATTTTAGGGGGAGAATAGGTCAGCCAGTAACATTAAAAAAAAGCGAGGGAGAAGGAGAGGCTAGCTGATAGAAAGTAGATCGTACCTGTGATAGTGATTCAAATACTTTGGAAAATGATAGTACACAGGAACAAATCAAGTGGGACTTTAAAAGTTTAAATTAGATAAGATGTCAAATTCAAAGTATAAGTCTGTGTAGTCTAAGCAATATAAAAGGAAAATGATAGCAAAACTGGTTACTACTAAGGTAACACAACGAAAGTAGACCTAGAGGTTGCTAGACCACAGATGATATGTCGGTAGATTCAACACAATAGATGATTAGACCTGGTTGGTGATCTCAAGATCAAACTAAGTTGTTCAACTGACTATGGGTTCCCATCTTATCACTGGTTAACACAATCAACAATATTCCAATAAGGGGTGACGAGCAAATAAATGTGAGCGGACGACCAAAAATAGAGCAAAGCACGAAAAAATGAAAAGCAAACGCTATCAAGCTAATAACTTATGTTGTTGGTGTGTTATGTGCAAAAGAAAAATAAAGATGCTCTAACAAGAAGATAGGTTATGTGCCTCTCTGCTGTGCGATGGCACTGACCTAAGGATAAACATAACCTAGATATTCTAGAATTCATTGTTGTTTGCCGCCTCTCTGCCGTGCGATGGCACTGACCTGAGGCTTGGCTTCTCTTTGAAAGCTCTAAGAATAGTCTCTTCTTGTCAAAAATACCCGTAGACTGCTCAAAATCTCCTGAGGAATGTTGATTACCATATAAAAGTGGGATCCACAAATGTTGGTTGAAATAATTAAACCTTAAACTATCACCAGTCTGTGTGTGGATTTAAGAGGACCAGTATACTGACAATCATCGTGGCTACAATTTTTGAAAGTCCAAATCACTGTGGGGATCTAATAGTACCAGTATGATTTCCTAAATTTGCTAACGACTCTGGATGAAAAAAAAAGAAGTGAGCATCAAAAAGTTTTTGATAACATGTCCCAAAATGATTTGACTTGCTGTATGATTCCAAAATGAATTGGTCCAGTTATGGTCAAAATAAATTGAAGCTGCCTATTCCGGAACCGAATCCATTAGATTTCTATCTTAGGATTTACACCTCACCCAAAAAGTCAAAAACAAGTTTAGTTTGGTACTTCAGTTTAAGTCTTTATTTTATTTTTAGTCAATTCAGTTTGTTTAATATCGGACTACATCATGGAATTCATCAAGGGAGTAAATCACCTAAAAGGGTCACGTCTGAGGTGACCATACGTATTTTCAAAAAGGTAAATGGGTCACGTCTGAGGTGGCAAAGTGTTTAAAAGGATCACATCTGAGGTGGTCAAAGGTTTTTCAAGTTAAAATGATCATGTCTGAGATGATCAAATGTTCATAATGTTAAATCAGCAGTTTAAAAGGGTTTAAATGTCAAATGGTCATAAAGTTAGAAAAATTTCATGAGTATGACCCATTCGCACGACTGGACCATGAGTATGGACCAACCATACGAATGGACCATACTCATGCCTTTTATAGCCGAATGAACATGAGTATGGACAATTCAACCGAATGGCTTATCCGAATGAGCCATTCGGCCGAATGAGAGTGTGCGAATGCGTTAGTCGCACGACTGAACTCCAGTCGGACGACTGCAAGTGAGCGACTGACCCAATCGCACGACTGAGGTCCATTCGCACAAATGAAATGAGCGAATGAGTCCAGTCGTGCGATTGAATTCAGACTTAGTATAAATAGAGGGGGAGTCGGTCGCAGAGACTCATCACTCCCAAATTAGCCCTAAGTCGCACGACACATCGTTACTCTGCCAAATTTTCATTTGATCATTATATATCATTGATTGCTGTGTACTGATGATTTGCACTGATTATACAGGTATAATGTGTTGCAATCCATCTCTATTTCACTCAATTTGATTCCATAATCTGGACATTCGGACCTAACCAAGAACCGAAACTTGTTTGGACAAATAACCCAACAAAAGTAAGTAATATATTGAAATCAACGTTGTTATGTGCTAAATAGAGTGATTGCGATTCTAATGAACCAAAACACGATGTCTAATCATAAGAATTGGTCAAAAAATTGAATTTGAATTGAACAGCCAGACTATCATGCGAATGGACAGGTTGATGAACTTCAGTCGCACGACTGAGGTTTGCGAACGGCTAAACCGCACGACTGAACCATGCGTATGAGTTCAGTCGCACGACTTGTGTAAATGCATGAGTTTGCATACGTATGAGCCTAGTCGCACGCTCAGTCATACGTATGAGGCCATTCGCACGACTGGATCTCAGTCGCACTGCTCATTTGCACGACTTGATCTTAGTCGCACAGTTTCATTCGCATGACAGAACAGAAAATTTTCAAGTCCAAATGATTCAAGTTACTACTCATCGACGGATACTAATGTTTATACTCATTTTGTAACAGATGGCTAGTCGTTGGACTATGAGCACCAAGCACAATATCTGTGCTCATTTGGATCTGACGTCCAGGAACGCAACTGACTTTTCAGGCATTATCACGTTTCTACAGAGATCTAGGATTTTCTATGCCATTTCTACTCCTTGTACACCTTACCGCTCCATTCAGCAGGCCTTCTGGGAAGGCGCAGTTGTTGATAGATCTTCAGAGCCTAATCGCATCAGGAGTTCGATATTTGGAGAGAATATAGAGATCACCGAGGATGATCTTTGGACGGTGTTGCAGTTCAGGGATGATGCTGACTGTCCCACTCGATTACACCCTCTGACTGTCCGAGGATGTTTCATGCGAGCTAAGTACTCTGGGGACATCAACGCAGGGGTGCTCAACAAGGGCAACCTGTGCCCCCAGTTCAAGTACCTCACACATGTGCTGATGAAGTGTATTGCTTCTCGGAAAGGAGGGTTTGATGAGCTCTCATATCAGATACAGAACGCTTACGCAGCGTTGGTGCTGAACCACCCGTTCAGCTTTTCCCGGATGATCTTCACCTACTTGGTGGAGAACATTGAGGGGAAGGGGAAGGAGGGATTTTGTATGTACCCTTGATTTATTCAGATGATCATAGATCAGAAGCTCCCTCAGCTACCAAAGGAGAAGGAGGATGCGGTGGTACTCGAGGTGATGGACGATAGCACCTTGGGTAGGATGAAGGTCTACAGGGGAGAGCAGGTGAAACCCCCTGTGAGACGACTGTTTGGACATTTGAGTAGAGTTGACTATGTGGCGCCAGCGAAGTGGAAGTGGTGTCACGATGATAGTGACTCAGACTCTGTAACACCCCAAAAAGTCGAAACGAGTCATTAAGGATAATGGGCTTAATTAATGTGTATTTAATAAAAGAGGAAAATGGGTTATGGGCCAAATTTGGTTTATGGGCAAGAGCCTAAGTGATTAAGGCCCATAATCAGCCCTTAACCTACCCTAATCAGCCTCCATCTCCATCATTTGAACCCTAGCTCACAAAATTCAAAAAGAGAGAAAGTAGAGAAAGAAAGTGAAGAAAACTCAAGATCTGGGTGTTGGAGCAACAAATCTAGGTAAGAATCAACCTCTAAACCCTTCTGTAGATCAAACCCGGATTCTAGGGTTTTTGGTTTTGAAAAGTTGCAAAGAATCGCATAAAGGTCACATTTTTACGTATGAAAACATGTATAAAGCTTAGATTTAGCCTCATGGATGATAAACTAAGAGATTGGACGTAAAAAGTTATGATTTTGGGTTAAAAACGGACTGGTTCGTAATTTTTATGCGATATGCGAAACTGTATATGCATCCAGCGAATTTGCATATTCAATCAGCGAACCTATGAGGACTTCCTGCGAAACTATAGTTTCGCAGGTAGTTTCGCAGACATGTTTTTCCAACGAAAGTTGGGCGAAACTGGCAGCGAAGATGCCAGCGAAACTGCCAGCGAAGGTGCTAGCGAAACTAGCAGCGAAACTGCTAGTGAAACTAGCAGCGAAACTGTTGGCGAATCTAGCTGCGAAATTGCTGATCTTGCAGCGAAATTAGCAGCGAATTTAGGCAGAATATAACCCCTTTAAGTGTTAGCTATTCTGCAGGCTGTGTAGAGTGATCCTAGCCTTGAAAGCTTAGTCTAGAAGTTATTCGTGGTATCCAGGTGAGTTCTAGATCCCATATTTATAAGTTTTTCCATGTTTTAGGGCTATTATGCATACTAAATTTACGTTTTTAAATGACCAAGATTTTAAGGGGTTTTAACAGGAAGAACGATTTTTCTATAAGTTTTTCCAGCCAGGGGCGTTGTCCCTTGGACCCCACTAGGGGCTACTGCCCCTAGGACCCCGCTGTCAGGGGCTGCCGCCCCCGAACCCCCGCTGTCCCGCAGAGGGTCGGTTATGTTTTATGATGACTAGTACTTGGTATGTTGTGTACTTAATAAGTTAAGTATTATATATTAAAGTGGAAGATGATATTAATGAAAAGCGAAACTTAATGAATGTTACCCCCGGGCCCGTTTGATGATGTAAAGTCTTGCAAGCACTATGATAGACTTCACTTATGTGAGTCTGAAGTATGATGATGGATCTGTATTCATGAGCGGGCTATGTGCTCTGCAGTGTGGATCAACTGTCGGGGGTTAGCTACCGTATTCATGTGTACCGACAGGGATTGACATTTGTTGTCGATCAACATGGAGCTCTTGCTTTGTGCAATCTCGTTTATGATGAAAGTGAAAGATAATGAAAGAATGAAAGATAATGAACATGCTTATTATGATGCAAGTAATGCTATGTACTATGGTGTATGCATGGTCATTATATGAAGGATAAAGTTTATATTTTCTTATATTATTTAAACTAGAACTCACTCAGCGAAGCTGACTTTATGCATAATAGTTGGCAGGTAAATGCTGATGCTGAGGATGGCATACGGAGCTACTTGGGGAGCTATGGATGGCATTACTGTTTATGAAATCTTTATTGTAATTTAAGAACAAGTAACATGTTTTGTTTGCAATTAAGGACAAATGTTTGAGTACAATATGGTTTCTAAGTTTTAAATGAATGTCTATTTATTTCCGCTGCAATGTTTTATTATTAAATTGATTTTATGCTATGATTAACCAACTGTGAGGCCTCCCAGGAACGGGGCCTTACAAGTTGGTATTAGAGCCAAAGTTTAAGAGAATTGGGTAAACTGTTTTCAAAACCTAAACTTAAATTGAAAATGGGACCGAATGAAGGATGCCAATCCAAGTAGCTACGTGCCATCAGGTAAAAGTTTCAAGTAAACCGGAATTATGTGCATGTGCTATTTGTTTTATGTGCTTGTAGATTGGAATACTGATATGTGTTAGGATAGTGATTGCTTGGGACAAGAGGGTAAGGTAAGTGGTTAATCACACTTGGCCACTGTAATTAAGGACTTACCGTACTTATAATGATCTGAGCAATTATCTTGAATAACCATTTTGGTGTTGGAATCTTATAGGAATTAGTTATGGCTGGTAGAAAATCTGGAAAGGCAACCCGAGGAGGTGCTCGTGGTGGGCGTACTACTGAGCCACGTGTCACCCGGAGCAAAGCTAAAGCTCCCGAGACTGTTCATGAGGAGTCAGACCTCCATTGTCACCCGGAGGGGGAGGGATCAGCCACCCTCAAACCCACTGTGAAGGAGGCTATCGCTGACGAGGTCTACAATGTCATGCAAAATGTCTTACCCTCGGTGGTGACCGAGGTGATCAAAGCAGTCAAGGATGGAGAGAAAGCTGAGAAGAAGGGGAAGGAAAGTGAGAAGAATTCAGGAAAGTCCACTGCGAGGACTGAGGAGTCTGAAGAGGAGCCATCAAACCCTAAGGTGGTAGTCCATGATGACGATAATGATGAGGAGTCCGAGAGAGAGACTACTAGAGGGTGCAACTATGGGGCATTTCAAAGGTGCTAGCCCCCAACCTTTGACGGTAACGGCACTACTACTGCCGCTCATCGTTGGGTCAGAGAGATAGAAGCGGTACTGGAAATTAATGAGTGCCGAGAAGATCAAAAAGTTATGTTTGCCACTCGTTCCTTTGTTGACTCAGCGTTATGCTGGTGGGACAATATTGTCCAGGCTGAAGGGAAGCGATTGATAGCCAGAATGAAGTGGTCTGAGTTGAAGGAGTTAGTGCTGGAGGAGTATTGTCCCCATCGGGAATTAGACAAGATTGAAAAGGAGTTCTTGTATTTGAAGGCTGGGAACATAACTCATCAAGAGTATACCTCCAAGTTCAATGAACTTGCAAGACTTGTGCCAGACATGGTGACACCTGCGTCCAGGAAGATCAAAAGATACATACAGGGTTTGCCTGTGGACATCAGGAGGCACATGATTGCAGCCAGACCGGGTACGTTTAGGTTTGTGGTGGACTTAGCTGGGAGGTTGTACGATGAGAGAGACCCAGTGCCTGTACAGAAGAAGGTGGAGAAATGGAATGGGAACAAGAATGGAAATGGGAAGAGGTTTGGAGGTGATAACTTCCGGAGTGGAGAGAAGAGGATAAGGGTTGAGGATCAGTCTCGGAGACAGGGAAATATTGGGGAAGGAGGTGCTTGTAGAAAATGTGGAAAAGGTCATTTAGGGGAGTGCAGAGTTGGGACGGGAAAATGTTTCAAATGTGGAGGCGAGGGCCACTATGCTAGGGATTGCAAGGTGGGGAGGTGTTACCAGTGTGGCGAGATGGGTCATGTGGGAAGAGACTGTAAGAAAGGAAAACCAGAAGGATCAGGAACGGTTAAGGCTGGAGATAAGGGAAGGGGTGACGGTTCAAAGGCGAAGGCGAGGGCATTCAACATAACTCGCGAGGAGGCCAGGGCGGACCCAGAAGTAGTTTCAGGTATGTTTCTGGTAGACCATGAATATGCTTCTATGCTCTTTGATTCTGGTGCTAGTAGGAGTTTTGTGTCTGCTGCCTTTTGTCGTTTGTTGCATGATAAGAGTTGAAAGTTAGATGAGCCTTTCTATGTAGAAACAGCCATTGGTAAGTCCACTAAGGTAACTGAGGTGGTTGAGGATTGCCTGATTGAGTTAGAGGATTGTAAGTTCTTTGCTAGGTTGCATGTTATGGCCTTAGGAGGTTTCGATGTGGTGTTAGGCATGGATTGGTTAGCTACCTATGAAACCAATATTGTATGTAGTAAGAAGATAATTCGTCTAACAGCACCGGACGGTAGTTCTGTTACGGTTCGTGGAGATAAGGTGTGCTGTGTAGCGAAGTTCGTGTCGATGATCACAGCTGAAAAGTACTTGAGACGTGGGTGTAGCGCTTACTTGGCCTATGTAAAAGATGTGGATGCACCAGAGCCACAATTATCAGACGTGCCGGTAGTGCGCGAGTTTCCTGACGTCTTTCCTGAAGACCTGACCGGTGTGCCGCCTAACCGCGAAATCGAATTTCAGATTGATTTGCTACCGGGAGCACAACCTGTCGCTAAAGCACCGTATCTATTAGCTCCTTCAGAGATGGTAGAACAGAGGGACCAGTTGCAAGATTTATTGGATAAAGGCTTCATCCGACTGAGTATCTCTCCATGGGGTGCTCCGATTTTATTCGTCAAGAAAAAAGATGGTAGCATGCGGATGTGCATTGACTATCGCGAGCTCAATAAGCTGACTGTAAAGAATCGGTATCCATTACCAAGGATCGACGACCTGTTCAATCAACTTCAGGGTGTCAGCTGGTTTTTGAGGATAGACCTGCGATCTGGTTACCACCAACTGAAGGTGAAAGAACAAGACATTCCTAAGACAGCGTTCCGTACGCGTTATGGACTCGTCATGTCCTTTGGTTTGACCAACTGTTGGAGCTGTGAAAGATAGTCAATATTATCAACACAGTGAAAGTCAACAAAAGTCAACGTCACGGTCAAAGTCAACAAAAGTCAAACCCGACACGTTCGAGACGAGGAACCGAGACGAGAAGTTGAAGATTTAAATGACTAGGAGTTTTATTGTAATAAATATATTTTGTGGGAACAAAATATATTTTATCTTGTTTTTAGTCATTTTATGCTTAATATGTAATTTTGTGTTAATTAGCCTAAGTCTAGGGAGTTAAGTGCAATTAGTGAATATTAGTCTAGACCATAAATAGGTTAATTGTCATTAGTGTTGGTGGATGGTTGCATGACCAATTGATTGAGGGATTTACTTGTAAACAATATTATTAGCAATCAATAGAGATCAAAGGGGTTTTATTGTGATTATCATTATTTTGATCTAATTCTTCATGATTTGATTCAAGTTTGATCATCCTGGATTTACAATTTGGTATCAGAGCCATTTTGGATCAAATTCACTGAAGATTTGAAGATTTTTAGAGAGAGAAGTTGAGGTTTTGGTTGTTTTGGTTTAATATCATGTATTCATCAATTTCGGATCAAATTTGAGTGTTATTGATATGGAAATTGATTGAAGTTTGCTTGTTATTGGTTGGGAAAGCTCTGTTAATCATCAGGTTTCAAATCTATTATGATTTGGGCGTTTTCAGATTGATTTCGTGTTGAAAAAGCTTTTCAGCTTCGTCCAGCGAAATTACCAATTCATCCAGCGAAACTGCATGTTCTTTCAGCGAAACTACAAGTGTTTTACACTTTGTAGTTGATTTCAGCATCTCAGCGAAAGTAGTGATCTTGAACGAAAGTTCAACAGTGCTTGTGTGCATATTACAAGCGAAATTGCTGTCGAAAGTATATTTGAACGAAAGTTCAAGCTTGTTTTGTGCGAAATTGTTGGCAAAACTAAGCAGTCTAAAGCATTTGGCTAGCGAAACTACTGTCGGCTCAACGAAACTAGAGTTCTAAGCGAAACTAGCTCTGCGAAACTACAATTTCGGCGAAACTATCATTTCTTCAGCGAAATTCGAATGTTAAAGATTGTCTCAGCGAAACTAGCTTGACCCCAGTTGCTAAGATTGTCTAGCGTGACATTTAACAAATAATATTATTCCCGGGGGAGAATTAGTTTACAATTTTTAGGAAAAATATTTTTGGGGCGTTTAATTGTTTAAACAAAATAAAAAAAATGGCTTTTGCAGAATTGATTAAATCCTTCGAATCAGATGATCTCATAATTGCACAATGTCGGTTTGATAATTTTGCAGCTTTAAAGAATGAAAAGATGTCTGATTTTGTTGATCATTTTCTGTTGGTGGGAAGTAATCTGAAGAAGTTTGATGCCCAATTGGGAAATCATGAACAAGTTCTAAGATTGATTGATTCCCTCCCATCAGAATGGAGCTCACACGGCAAGTCGATTAAACGAGATAGAGGCTTTCGGGATTACAAACTGATGGAGGTGATCAACAAACTGAAAGATATTGAGTTGGATATCAAACGTCGTGAGTACTATGAAGCGACATATCTAACTCAAAAGATCACTTCAAACTCCAAAGAGAAACCAGAAGAGAGATCAGATTTTGGCACCAATTCCGACGGTTTACCGAAACCTGAAACTGAAGAGGTACAAGAGGAGCTTAAGCAGACATCAATGGGTAAAGGTGGAGCTGAGTTGAATGCTGAAGTTTGTCATGCTGAGAAGGAAGAGGAATGGGAGCGAAATACCAGAGTTTGCAACTGCGAGAAGGCTCTTACTGCTGAAAGAGTCATCCTGGATCTTCCTTACGAGACAGTTCAGGATATGTGTTCTTCTGCTTGCAAAATTCGTTTATTTGGTGTGTATAAAGCTAATAGGTTACTTTTAGATAACCAAAAGGAGTTAACTACCATAAACGCAGAACTTAAAAAGAATGAAGCCAAGTATTTCATAAAATTAAATGAAGCTTTAAAAGAAAATGATCATTTAAAACGAACTCTTCTTGAAAGAAAAGTTGAAATTAATCTTTTAAACGAAAGAGTCACTTTGGCTGAATTTGAAACAAGCAAGCTTAAAACAAAGCTTGATAGATGGACCATATCCGGAATGAAAAAGGAAGAGCTACTGTGTAAACAGAGGGGAGCTAGGATTAAAACGGGAGTGGGTTGTGGTGAAAATCCATACGTCTATCCTCATCCTAGCACTCATTCTTACTCTCCTATGCCTCAACCTCATCCATCTAATGATTTGATTGAAGCTGCAGAAACTAATAGTTTAAATGCAGGTTTAAGCAACATTAATCTTAAAGAGGTTAGAGATGTGCAGGATTCACCTGTAGGTTTGGGATTCCTCAGGCAAGGGTCTGATAAGAAGATTAATGCCGATTCCACTTCTGATGCTCCAACACCAATTTCAGTTGCTTCTCCAACTTTCTTCAACAAATTCAAATCATGTAACATTCCTTCGTTTGTTCCCGTCAGCTTTGTCAAAGAAGGAACAATTGTTGAATCATCAGGCAATCAAAATCCTATAAGTGAAGCCAACACAATAGGAGGTGTCAATCAAGATCCTTTGGAAGCAGATCTGTGTATACGAGACTGGATAAGCTTAGATGATGAATCAAACACAGAGGAGTGTGTTGGTTCCTCACAGATCAATATATCTCTTGACATTGTCAAGTCTCAAAAGCTTCCAAAAGCTGAATCAAGACCAATACGGATCTCTTCTCCAATTGCAAAGCATCCTAGTCAATCAGTAAAGATCTCATTCACTGCTCAGCACCGGAAACTTCAGAACAAGCAAGAATCTGCTACAAGCTCAAAGCAATCCTCATCCCCACCTACATCACACAATTCAGTCAAGCATCAAAAGCCATTCAAGGCTTGTTTTGAGTGTAGAAAAGAAGGTCATGTGGTAAAGAAATGTCCTCAAAGGCTTGCTATGAAGGGTAAAGGCAAAACAAATTGCTTATCCGAATGTAAGTCTAAAAAGAATGTTCCATACGGTAAAGGCAACACGGGTTGCTTCTCTGGATCAAGAGGTAAACAACACACATCTTTGAATGGTTGGATGAAAAACCCTTCATCCAAACCTTTTCATGTGAAGCCGGTTTCACATGATTCAAAGATGAAAATGACCAAAGGTTTAAAACCAAATTCTTTTCCTTCCGGTCTTAAACAGAAAATGATTTCCAAATTTAATTCATTCAAATCCAAGTTAATTGAACCAAAACAAATTTGGCAAATTAAAAAGAAGGATACAACAATCCCCGATTGTTTAAACGGTTGTGTGCAGAAGCTTGTTACTTATCTTGTTGTAAAAGGAACTTCCAGGACTACGATGGCCTGGGTTCCCCTTTCAAACTAATTTGTTAATGAGTGAAGGAACAATTCAGGAGGACTGTTAGTAATCCGGTTTACTGACAGAGATTGTTCCTAATTCAATTTGAGGTGGAACAAACAGGTTAAGGTCATGGTATTTTATCCATAATCTGGATTTTTTTATTCTCAATCACAGTTCTCACTTCACAATCACTGCATATTTCTTGACAATTCATTTCTTATCTTGATAATCAGTGTAGTTTGGAAGATCTTCTTTGATAAATTTTTATTTTTGTACAATTTTATAAAAAAAATTAAAAAAATAAAATAAAAAATAAAAAAATTTGCAAAAATAAAAATTTAGGGGGAGAGTTGTAGTAAATTAAAAAAAATGAAAAGAGAACTGGGAGAAAAATGAAAAGAGAACTGGGAACTTGATTCGAGATAACTGAGAAATGATTGTGTATTATCTTGAAATGCTTGTTTCTGCATGACTTGCGCGTTTTTAAAATAAGAAATGATAGTAACTGATGCTGTTATCTGATTTACATCTTATTTTTAATTACAAATAATAAAAAAAACAAACAGATTTTTTAATGATATGCTTGGTAGACTCAGCCTGAAAAATAAAGTAGACAGCAGCATAATGATTTAAATTAAAACATCATGCTTAAGGATGTCTGGATTTACGCAATCATTTTGGCCTGCACAAAAACTGAGTCCCGACAAAAATTGGATTGAGAATTGATCTTTCACCCACCATGATACAAATCATATATGTCATATCTCTGAGCCATGTCTGGTGTATTTATGTGTCTTGTGTTTGTGCTAATCTCCTCTGCTGTACGGAAGTACTGACCAGGAGTGATGATCTCCTCTGCTGTACGATAGTACTGACCTGGAGCTCTCATCGGCACATGATTAAATAGTCATCTTCTTTGTTATACGTGAGTATAGACCTGGAGCTCTCACCATTTTGGTCTAAGTTGTGTCAAATCATCTAAACGATGAATTCATTACAGAATGCAATATTCTGTCGATAATCACTTGCATACTAATGCACAAGCCTTGCTCTGTAAAGTTCATTACAAAATTCAAGAAATCCTGAGGTTGGGTGAGGGTTTTTGCCAAATGATTGTGGGGTCCTAGCATTCTAAAGCATTTAATCAAACCTTAATGAATCATTTATTGCTTGTTGAAAAAGATAGGGGATGAGTTTAAGTGGACAAACATATCAGCAATCGTTATTGATCTGTTTGAGAATTTCAAAATCATTTAAAGACTGTGATTAGATTTAGTTATCAGTGTGATCTCATTGCTTGTCGATGATTAAATTCATCTTTGTGCTAAAGTATATCTTGAGGATATGATCTCATGATCGATTCAGTTCTCGGTTTAAAAAACAAAAAAAAAAAAAAACAAAAAAAAAAAACAAAAAAAAAAAAAAAAATAAAAAACAAAAAAAAGAAAAGAAAATATATAATAGATATAAAAAAATGTTATAATAAATGTATATAATAAAGAAATTATAATAAATCTTCATTTCAAAATTTCTTTTAGATCTTCCATATTATGCTCATTACATTTTATCATTTTTCATGCATTTCATAGAATTTGCACACAGACGAACACGGGTTCGCTTGTTTTTAAGCACAGATAAACACGGGTTTATTTTGTTAAAGTGAAATGATCTAATTAGAAATGTCGTGACTACGTTTGTGAATGTGTTTCAGATTTCTGCTACAAGTGATGGTCGATCATCAGTTAAGCAGTATACCTGATCAGAGAACCTGTTCCTCAAGTTTGCAGAAGATACCGAGCTACGAATCCTCCTCCTACATCTTCTGAAGCACTCAAGATTAGAGATTTGAGAAATCTGTTTCAATATCCTTGTAAAGCTTGCACTCGAAAAGGGGGAGCATATAAATAGGGGGAGCTTAAGAGATGAAAAATCATTCTCATCAGATTCAGAAAGATTCAAATTGAAGATCTTTCTACTGTTGACTTCTCAATGCTGATTTCGTTTGAAGACGTTGATAATGATAGACTAAGGGGGAGTACTGTTGGAGCTGTGAAAGATAGTCTATATTATCAAGACAGTGAAAGTCAACAAAAGTCAACGTCACGGTCAAAGTCAACAAAAGTCAAACCCGACACGTTCGAGACGAGGAACCGAGATGAGAAGTTGAAGATTTAAATGACTAGGAGTTTTATTGTAATAAATATATTTTGTGGGAACAAAATATAGGTTATCTTGTTTTTAGTCATTTTATGCTTAATATGTAATTTTGTGTTAATTAGCCTAAGTCTAGGGAGTTAAGTGCAATTAGTGAATATTAGTCTAGACCATAAATAGGTTAATTGTCATTAGTGTTGGTGGATGGTTGCATGACCAATTGATTGAGGGATTTACTTGTAAACAATATTATTAGCAATCAATAGAGATCAAAGGGGTTTTATTGTGATTATCATTATTTTGATCTAATTCTTCATGATTTGATTCAAGTTTGATCATCCTGGAGTTACACCAACGCTCCAGCTGCTTTTATGGATCTTATGAATCGGGTATGTCGGCCGATGTTGGATAAATCGGTGATAGTGTTCATTGATGACATCTTGATTTATTCAAAAAGTGAAGAGGAGCATGCCGATCATATTCGAGAAGTATTGGAGACGCTCAGAAGTGAGAAGCTATATGCTAAGTTCTCTAAATGCGCATTTTGGCTACGAGAAGTTCAATTTCTGGGTCATGTGGTTAATCCTGAGGGGATTAGGATGGACCCTGCGAAGGTTGAAGCGGTAATGCAATGGGAACCTCCAAAGACGCCATCCGAGATTCGCAGTTTCTTAGGCCTGGCAGGCTACTATAGGAGGTTTATCCAGGATTTCTCCAAGATAGCTTCTCCTTTGACAAAATTGACCCGAAAGAACGTGAAGTATGAATGGGGTACTGATCAGGAGAACGCCTTCCTAGAACTGAAGATGAGGTTGACTCAAGCCCCTGTCTTGACGTTACCTGAAGGGAACGAGGATCTGGTGGTTTACTCGGATGCCTCATATGCAGGATTGGGTTGCGTGTTGATGCAGCGAGGGAAGGTTATAGCCTATGCTTCTAGACGATTAAAGGTTCACGAGGCTATTTATCCTACCCATGATTTAGAGTTGGCTGCGGTGGTGTTTGCATTGAAGATTTGGAGGCACTACCTGTATGGGGTGAAGTGCACCATCTTCACTGATCATAAAAGTCTGAAGTATTTCTTCGAACAAAAGGAACTCAACATGAGGCAGAGAAGGTGGTTGGAACTGATCAAGGATTACGACTGTGAAATTCATTATCATCCAGGCAAAGCCAATGTGGTTGCTGACGCCCTTAGCCGGAAGGGACAACCCAAACTAATTCGGGTGAGGGCTTGCCAGATAATCATGACGCCTGATGTTATGAAACGAGTGAGAGAGTTCCAAGATGAGGCATTAAGAGAGGATAGAGTCAACTCTGAAAGGATGAAAGGACAAGTTTCAGATTTGGGGGAAAACACCCTGGGTGTTAGAACCCGATCTGGGAGAATGTGGATCCCTCTCTATGGGGATCTGAGAGAGAAAATCATGGATGAGGCTCACAAAACTCGATATGCCATACACCCCGGTGCCACGAAAACGTATCAGGATCTGAAGAAAGATTACTGGTGGCCGGGAATGAAGGGAGACGTGGCCAAGTACGTGAGCAAGTGCCTGACTTGCCTGCAAGTGAAGGCAGAGCACCAAAAGCCATATGGGAAGATCCAGCCTTTGGATATCCCTGAATGGAAATGGGAACACATCACAATGGACTTCATCACGAAGCTACCTCGCACGACGAGGGGAAGCGACACAATCTGGGTGATTGTTGACCGTCTAACAAAGAGCGCCCATTTCCTACCAATTCGTGAGACGTATTCCTCTGAGAGATTGGCAGAGCTATTTATCAAGGAGATCGTGGCTCGTCACGGTGTGCCAGTGTCTATCGTTTCGGATAGGGACACGCGGTTTACGTCTAAGTTCTGGAAGAGGTTTCACGACTCAATGGGGACTAGAGTGCATATTAGTACGGCTTACTATCCCTAGACGGATGGTCAGTCGGAAAGGACGATCCAGACTTTAGAAGACATGCTACGAGCCTGTGTAATAGACTTTGGAGGAAGTTGGGATGAGCACCGTTGGCAGAATTCTAATATAATAATAGTTACCATGCCAGCATTGGTATGCCACCTTACGAGATGTTGTACGGTAGGAAGTGCAGAACGCTCGTGTGTTTGGGTGACATCCGGCAAAAGGAATTGGGGAGTCTTGAAGTAATTGAGGTCACAACTGAGAAGTTAGATAAGATTAAGGCATTCATGAAAGCTGCAAAGGACCGCCAGAAGTCTTATGCTGATAAGAGGAGTAGGCCGATAGAATTTGAAGTTGGTGACAAGGTTATGCTCAAGGTATCGCCCTGGAAAGGGATCATCAGGTTTCGAAAAAGGGCAAAGTTGAGCCCAAGATTCATAGGGCCATTCCGTATTATCGCAAGGGTAGGAGAAGTGGCCTACAAATTAGAACTACCTGATGAGTTGAGTGGAATTCACCCTACGTTCCATGTATCTCATCTCAGGAAATGTCTGGCAGATAATGATGCAGTTGTACCATTAGAAGACATTGAAGTTGATGAACGGCTGAATTATGTAGAGCAGCCGGTGGCCATCCTTGATTGGAAAGAGAAGCACTTACGGAATAAAGTGGTTCACTAGTACGAGTACAGTGGAGACACAGAAAAGGATCAGAATCTACGTGGGAGACTGAGGAAGAGATGAGGAAATTTTACCCTCAATTGTTCGATGACTGACAGGTTTCGAGGACGAAACCTAAATAAGTGGGGGAGACTTGTAACACCCCGATAAGTCAAAACGAGTCATTAAGGATAATGGGCTTAATTAATGTGTATTTAACAAAAGAGGGAAATTGGTTATGGGCCAAATTGGGTTTATGGGCAAGAGCCTAAGTGATTAAGGCCCATAATCAGCCCTTAACCTACCCAAATCAGCCTCCATCTCCATCATTTGAACCCTAGCTCCCAAAATTCATAGAGAGAGAAAGTAGAGAGAGAAAGTGAAGAAAACTCAAGATTTGAAGCTTACAAGGTTAAGAGATTGAAGATCTAGGTGTTGGAGCATCAAGACCTAAGAAAGAAGCAACAAATCCAGGTAAGAATCGACCTCTAAACCCTTCTGTAGATCAAACCAGGATTCTAGGGTTTTGGGTTTTGAAAAGTTGCAAAGAATCGCATAAAGGTCACATTTTTACGTATGAAAACATGTATAAAGCTTAGATTTAGCCTCATGGATGATAAACTAAGAGATTGGACGTAAAAAGTTATGATTTTGGGTTAAAAACGGACTGGTTCGTAATTTTTATGCGATATGCGAAACTGTATATGCATCCAGCGAATTTGCATATTCAATCAGCGAACCTATGAGGACTTCCTGCGAAACTATAGTTTCGCAGGTAGTTTCGCAGACATGTTTTTCCAACGAAAGTTGGGCGAAACTGGCAGCGAAGATGCCAGCGAAACTGCCAGCGAAGGTGCTAGCGAAACTAGCAGCGAAACTGCTAGTGAAACTAGCAGCGAAACTGCTATTCAGATGATCATAGATCAGAAGCTCCCTCAGCTACCAAAGGAGAAGGAGGATGCGGTGGTACTCGAGGTGATGGACGATAACACCTTGGGTAGGATGAAGGTCTACAGGGGAGAGCAGGTGAAACCCCCTGTGAGACGACTGTTTGGACATTTGAGTAGAGTTGACTATGTGGCGCCAGCGAAGTGGAAGTGGTGTCACGATGATAGTGACTCAGACTCTGTAACACCCCAAAAAGTCGAAACGAGTCATTAAGGATAATGGGCTTAATTAATGTGTATTTAATAAAAGAGGTAAATGGGTTATGGGCCAAATTTGGTTTATGGGCAAGAGCCTAAGTGATTAAGGCCCATAATCAGCCCTTAACCTACCCTAATCAGCCTCCATCTCCATCATTTGAACCCTAGCTCACAAAATTCAAAAAGAGAGAAAGTAGAGAAAGAAAGTGAAGAAAACTCAAGATCTGGGTGTTGGAGCAACAAATCTAGGTAAGAATCAACCTCTAAACCCTTCTGTAAATCAAACCCGGATTCTAGGGTTTTTGGTTTTGAAAAGTTGCAAAGAATCGCATAAAGGTCACATTTTTACGTATGAAAACATGTATAAAGCTTAGATTTAGCCTCATGGATGATAAACTAAGAGATTGGACGTAAAAAGTTATGATTTTGGGTTAAAAACTGACTGGTTCGTAATTTTTATGCGATCTGCAAAACTTATATGCATCCAGCGAATTTGCATATTCAATCAGCGAAACTATGAGGACTTCCTTCGAAACTATAGTTTCGCAAGTAGTTTCGCAGGCATGTTCTTCCAACGAAAGTTGGGCGAAACTGGAAGCAAAACTGGCAGCGAAGATGCCAGCGAAACTGCCAGCGAAGGTGCTAGCGAAACTAGCAGCGAAACTGCTGGTGAAACTAGCAGCGAAACTGTTGGCGAATCTAGCTGCGAAATTGCTGATCTTGCAGCGAAATTAGCAGCGAATTTAGGTAGAATATAACCCATTTAAGTGTTAGCTATTCTGCAGGTTGTGTAGAGTGATCCTAGCCTTGAAAGCTTGGTCTAGAAGTTATTCGTGGTATCCAGGTGAGTTCTGGATCCCCTATTTATAAGTTTTTCCATGTTTTGGGGCTATTATACATACTAAATTTACGTTTTTAAATGACCAAGATTTTAAGGGGTTTTAACAGGAAGAACGATTTTTAAATATAAAAATTTTTCGCCCATACCAAAAGAGGGAGTTGAGCCAGGGGTGTTGCCCCGTGGACCCCACTAGGGGCTGCTGCCCCTAGGACCCCGCTGTCAGGGGCTGCCGCCCCCGAACCCCGCTGTCCCGCGGAGGGTCGGTTATGTTTTATGATGACTAATACTTGGTATGTTGTGTACTTAATAAGTTAAATATTATATATTAAAGTGGAAGATGATATTAATCAAAAGCGAAACTTAATGAATGTTATCCCCGGGCCCATTTGATGATGTAAAGTCTTGCAAGCACTATGATAGACTTCACTTATGTGAGTCTGATGTATGATGATGGATCTGTATTCATGAGCGGGCTATGTGCCTTGCAGTGTGGATCAACTGTCTGGGGTTAGCTACCGTATTCATGTGTACCGACAGGGATTGACATTTGTTGTCGATCAACATGGAGCTCTTGCTTTGTGCAATCTCGTTTATGATGAAAGTGAAAGATAATGAAAGAATGAAAGATAATGAACATGCTTATTATGATGCAAGTAATGCTATGTACTATGGTGTATGCATGGTCATTATATGAAGGATAAAGTTTATATTTTCTTATATTATTTAAACTAGAACTCACTCAGTGAAGCTGACTTTTATGCATAATAGTTGACAGGTAAACGATGATGCTGAGGATGGCATACGGAGCTACTTGGGGAGCTATGGATGGCATTACTGTTTATGAAATCTTTATTGTAATTTAAGAACAAGTAACATGTTTTGTTTGCAATTAAAGGACAAATGTTTGAGTACAATATGGTTTCTATGTTGTAATTGAATGTTTATTTATTTCTGCTGCAATGTTTTATTATTAAATTGATTTTATGCTATGATTAACCAACTGTGAGGCCTCCCGGGAACGGAGCCTTACAGACTCTGAGCTGATTGTGCTCCCATCTAATGATTCGGATGACGATGACAGTGGTGATGGTGGTGATACTGGTCCCACCCAGTCTAGGGCCACTCCTGCAGATGTTATATCACCATCATCCACCCACGGAGGAGCAGAGATAGCGGCATTTCATCAGGATTTTCAGGCTGAAGAGGAGGATGAGTCAAACGAGGAGCCGTTGACTCGGACGGTGGGCAGCAAGGTGGTTGCCACCGAGAGAGTGATTAGGGCGGTAGGTGGACGCCAGGGTGAGTCTAGGGAGGCTGTTACTGATCCATCTTACACCCCAGACCAGCCAAGGAGCCAAGGGGGAGCATCCTCCTCGAAGGGATCGAGGAAAAAGAAGATGGCTCAGCCTCATGGGATGAAGAGTAAGAGAAGGAGATTTACTTTGATCACCACCACAGCCACCACCACAGCTACCACCATCACTTCCACACCCTCTACCACTATTACCACACCACCCACCACTACATACATCCCATCTACCACCATATCTACCACACCCACTCCACCACCACTATCATCTATACCAACCCCAATCTTCACCACTGCCACCACCACCACTACTAGCCACCAAGCCGGCCCATCATCATATCCCGCCCATATATATGGATCACCTCTACCCCCCAGTGGGGTAGAGGAACAGCTCTCAGCACTAAACCGTATGGTGCTGAGGCTGTTGGCAGCCGATGACGAGAAGACAGCTCAGATTCGTCATTTGGTAGATCTTACAGCTGCACAATCGCAGCAGATTTCTCAGCAGGCTCAGCTGATTGAGCAGCAGGCACAGCAGATGGCTGCTAAGAGCCAAAAGATTGCACAACTCCAGGAGCATAAAGTTCTATCAGCGAAGAAGATAGAGGAGTTGGAGGATGCCAAAAAGACCATCATGCTCAAGCTCAAAGGTACTAAGGATGAGCCTCTGAAGATAAAAGAAAGGGATGGTGATGATGATGGTGATGACGATGGTGATGATGATGAGGATGAGGATGAGGATGAAGATGATGATAGTGATGATGATGAGGCAAATGATGAAGAAAAGACAAGGGAAAGGCAGAATGATGATGATGATGAAGAAGGAGATGCAGCTGCATCTGCCTCAGCTCAGGATCAAGAGAGACGTTCAAAGAGAAATCAAGACAAACAAGCCTCGTCTTCTGCCTCACCTACTGATGAGCCTGCGATTCAGGACAAAAGTAATGATTAGACATTTATGTATTTGATAGATTTTGTACTTGAATCATGTATTAAACTTCTGTACTTAATGTTTATATATATATTTAATGGGATTCTGTTCTGATTATTAACTAATGATTGATGTGTTACATGTCTAAATCAAGCAGATCCAAACTTTCAGAGGGACGAATACGATGTTGCTCCCCTTCAACAGGTCAAGACGCAACTAACCATGATACTTGATCTGCAAGGGATTGTCAGGAGATTAGTGAGTTACACCCCTGAAGAGGGGGAAATAATTCATGATCTTACAAATGAGCAACTGGCCGAAATATTCAAGCTGAATCCTGATGAGATTATCAAGGATGCTCCAACCTTTGAAGCAACCAGTGACAACGAGCTGAACGGCATTGATGAGATAGTGATCGAGGACGTCATTGCAGAGCACTATCCAGAGTATGCTGACCAAGAAGGAAATGTGGTTCCCAACCTGGTTGATTCGCTGTCCAGTGATCCAATGTCTTTATCTAGCCTTAAGCCAAAGTATCATCCCGATGTTCATTGCTACGTTTGAGATACTGGATAAAATGGAGCAAGTGTCAGAGAAGATTAAGGAACAAGCCCAAGCCTCACACGTTGATGTTAACATCCGAAAGGCAGAATGGGCTGCATGTTTTGAGGAGATCCGAGCTCAACGCGTTGCTCCTAAACCGAATGTGTACACCAAGCTCTACAAAGTGAAGAAACATCACAAGGTGTCAGGCAAGATTATCGCATGGGCCCATTTTGATGATATTAACGTATACGCGATAAAGAAAGGGAAGGGTATTGAGTACTTTAGATTCTCACATGATCTAAAGACTCTACCTGGTTTTGAGCTCAACCAGCTGGCCAAACTGAAGTTGCTATATGCTGACCCGAGAAAGATGTCAGGCGGGTTTGAGGCTGCATTGGAGAGAGAGTACCACACCAGGTGGGTCAACTTCAAACCTCAACAACCTACAAGGTATATCCGAAGGTCTAAGGTTGATGCCATAACTGCGAAATCAAGAATAGTGCTGAAGTGGAGTCCTCCGCGCACCATGTCTAAGATCCCACTACGGGAAATGCCACAGGACTTCACTTCACACTTCAAATGGTGATACTATGATTGGAGGACAAGAGAGGAAGTCATAGTCTTGAAGAAAGAGGGAAAAATGGATACTATCAGGGTATTTGACCCAATGTGGATCTCAAACTTGTATGCAAATGATGTCTACACATTATACAAGTGGCCACTATTATATGACTCTCAAGATATTGTACAAGCTCTAATGTTTCAGAATGTTATAAGACTCTGCTTTGCATTTGAGATACACGCAGGAGTCACAAAAGAAGAGAAGTACAAGAAGTATGAAGAGGTGATGAAGAAAGTAAGACATTAGATGAAACTAGGTCCAAGGGGGAGTTTGTAGATACATGTGTCCCTAGTTTCTAAACTGAATGTAATACGTCTTTAGTGTCTTACACTTATGTAATTGTTGGGTACTTAATGAAACGTAAGGTTTGGTTGTGTTTATAATGTTTAATATTTCATTAATTAGTTTTTTAACGCATATTGACTTGATTATATAGGTTTGTGGTTGTTTGAATGAATTTTGATAATGTAATGATTAATGAATACATTCAAACTTAGTATATGAAGTGCTCATGCGAATGGCTCATGCGAATGGACCATACGCATGAACAACTTCATGTGAATGACTCAGTCGCACGACTGAATCAGGAGACTGGATCAGTCGTATGATTGTAACATGAGATTGGCTCAGTCGCACGACTAAACACTCAGTCGTGCGAATGGATCAACCGCATGGCTCAATCGCACGACTGAACCATACTAATGGTTCAGTCGCCCGAATGAGCAACCCTAACCTATAAATACCACCTAATTCGTGGAAAAACGTAACAATTCATATTACTTCAACTCCAGACGTACCCTAGCCGTCCAGAAACCTCCAAGAACCTGTTCCAAGTTCACAGATCGCACTAAATCGATTCCATATCATTCTTAACGTTTAGATTCAATCCATAATTGATTCGACGTGCGTTCTCACTGATTGGATCGCCAATCAAATAGGATTCCGCACTATTTGATTTGGTATACACGTTAATCAGTTAGTATTTCGTGCAATACACGATCCTAACAATTATCACTTCTGATTGTTTTGACCTTATGATAATAAAATCTTTTATTATTTGGGACGCTTTGTTTTTATGAAGTAAAAAGAAAACCCATGTAAATCTGGAAAAGTCATCAATGATCACCAAACAATACTGTTTCTTTCCAATACTCATAACATAAGTTGGACCAAAAAGATCCATATGAAGTAGCTTCAATGGAGAATTGTTTGTGTTCACCAGCTTTGGCTTGTGGGAAGACTTATGTTGTTTCCCTTTGAGACACGCAGAACAGTGATCAATAAAATGAAATTCCTTTTGGGGTAAACCAATGACATGGTTTCCCTTGACCAGTCTGTTCATGTTTTTGAAATTGGTGTGTCCCAAATGTCTGTGCTAAAGCTATGACTCATCAAAAAATGCTTTTGACAGAAGACATGTTTCTTCTTTTGGAATGGCAGAATTGAGGTTTAAGACATATGTCTTATTCTTACTCGGGGTCTTCAAGACAACCATTCTTCAGGAATTTGAAATTCAGGTTTCAGAATGTAGCAATGAGTGTCAGTGAAGTGAGTTGAATATTTCTTGTCGCAGATCTGAGACACGCTGATTAAATTGAAATTCAGTTGTTCACAGTAGTTCACTCTGTCAAAACTCAGCACCCCATTAGTCACATATCCTTCGCCAGTGATTCTGCCACCTTGTGAATCTTCTCCGAATGCTACTGTAGTTCCTTGTATATGCTTGAATTCATGAAGGAGGGAACGATCTCCAGTCATGTGTCGGGAGCATCCACTGTCCACATACCATAAGCTGTTAGACCTTGTTGGACCAAAAGAACCAATGAGCCGGATCAGAAAAACCTTTAAGTCCCACAGACGTCACAACAACTACTGAAGTCCACAACAGCTGAAGACAACAACTGATTACAAAGTCTGAAGACAAGTGCTGAAGACAAAGTCTGAAGACAAGTGCTGAAGACAAAGTCTGAAGACAAGTGCTGAAGACAAAGTCTGAAGACAAGTGCTGAAGACAAAGTATTAGACGTTGTCACAACAGCTGAAGAGGACTTCTTCAGTAGTTGTGACGGTTTGCTTTCAGTAGTTTTATATTTTCTCTTTTAAGTAGTTTTGTAAAACGACTGAAGAGTTTGTTCTTCAGTCGTTGTAGTATCAGTAGTTTCTTTTTAGTTGTTTTATGTTTTATACTTAAGCACTCTGACATGTTCTCAGTAGTTGTGAACATTTCAGTAGTTTATTAAGTATTAGTTATTTTAGTACTAGATCTGCTAGTAATCACCATCCCGTGATTACAGTAGTGATTGCACTCTATATAAGGAGTGCCAACCTTATTGTAACTGTGAATGATTTAGCAATAATATTGGGCATTATTGAAACATTCCTAATCACAGAAAATTATTCTCTCGCATTTGTTTACAAGTAACAAACTCTTGCTATAATTTGACTAATTCTTCTCTTCATTCCGCTGCATTACACTCTAATACTTCAAACTTGTGATCTTTGATCCTGACAAATGGTATCAGAGCAGGTTAATCATTGATCGATCTAATAATTGATCATTGAAACTGCTCTTCAAGATCCAAGTTTGAGTGAATTAGTATTTTTGCAAGAAACTGTTATAGAGATTGAATTTTCTGTGCTTTTAATCATTCATCCTGAGACTTATTCTTGGTTTTCATTGAGTTTGTTGTGGTGTGTCTAAATATTTTTTTTGCTTGAATAAAATTGTTTTTGGATCCAAAATGACTACTCCTTCCAATGATCCTCACAATACTGGTTCCTCAACCAAGCCTCCAATGCTGGTTAGGAATGAGTATAACATATGGCAACGTCGTATGCTCCATCACCTGTCTGTTAACAGCTCAGGTTGTTGGACATCAGTGGTACATGGTCCACATAAGCCTATGGTGAATAACCCGGAAACCAATCAAATGGTTCCGAAGAGGAAGGATCAATACTCAGATGAGGATAAGAAATTGTTTGAAATAGATGCAAAAGCTCATGGAATTCTAGCCATGGCACTACCCAATGAAATTTATTCTGGGCTAATGCATTATGAATCTGCCCATGACCTCTGGAATGCCTTGAAAGAACAATTTGGAGGAACAGATGAGGTCTTGGCAAATAATAGAGAGATCCTTGCCCAACAATATGAGACATTCTCTCATAGGAAGGGTGAGACACTGACTCAACAGTTTGAGCGGTTCTCTTGTTTGATCTCTGAATTGAAAATGGTCAAACATGAGTATACTAATATTCAGATGAATAACAGATTTCTCAGATCACTGCCTGAGAGATGGGATACATATACCATTGTCTTACACTCCAGTGCAAATTTGGACAAACTAACTCTCACCCAACTTCATGGGAAATTGCTCACATTTGAGAGAGAGATAGAACAAAAGAGAAAACTGTCTTCATCTGGTAAGCTCACTGAGGACTTTGTACCAGGCAACACTGCTCTGGTTAGTCATGAGTCAGAATATGCTTCATCTGAATGCCAGTATGATGAGCATATTGATTTCTCTTCAAACATTTCTGATTCAGCATTTGTGAGTGTTGATAGTCAATTTTCTGGGTGTAATAATGACAATCTATGCTTCATCATGGATGATCTCAAGGGGATTGCTGATGATGACTTAGAAGAGATGGATATTTTGAGCCAAATGGCCTTGATAAATATCAGATCTCAGAAGTTCTACAAAAGAACTGGAAGAAAGTTCCCAGGACTCTCTGGCAAAACCAAAGTTGGTTTTGACAAGAGCAAGTTGAGGTGTCACAGATGCCAAAGGCTTGGACACTTTGCTAGAGAATGTAGATCATCTGGATCTAATTCCTTTGCACCTTTTGTGACTTTTCCTAGCAATAGTCAACAAAACAAAGGGCAACATCCTGTCAATTCTAGTCATCAGTCTCAACTACAATCTCCTGCATATTTTGTTCCTCAGGGTCAAATGCCTTACCCTTACCCGTGTTATTACATGCCACAAACCAGTCAAGTTCAAGCTCCTATGGTACCACAACCTCATGCTCTCCCAGAACCTCAACCATCTCATCAACCCCCTCAACCTCAACAAAATAGCTTCTTCACCCCAGAAGTTGTTGATTGGAGCAGCTTGCCAGATGACATGTCTGGTCATGAACAACTGTTCACAAGTGCTGATCAACATGGTGGTGATAGTCCTTTTGGGAATCTGGCACTTATGGCTCTGGATTCAACTGAGGGTTCCTGCTCAACTGCATCATCTTCACAGGTAACTCAGGTATCTTCAGAGGCTAAAGCCAAGTTATGTTCTGAATCTTGCATTGCTGCCTTTGTCTCTATTAGAGAGGCAAATGTAGCATTAATAAATGAAAAACTTGAGTTTGAGAAAACAATTTCCAAAAGACAAGCTGAGTATGAGTCTGCTCTTAATAGTAAAATGATGAGATTTATAAGCTTAAATGCCAATTAAATGATGAAAAGGCTAAGCTAGAGGTTATTCTGGAAGACCAGAAAAGTCTTAAAGAAACCCTTGCAGTCACCCAAGTAGAGTGTGATCGATGGGTGCAATCATGCAAAGGTTTTGAGATGCTTCTTAGTAAGCAATCAGCTTCCAATGTGAAGTTTGGCATTGGTTATAATCACACTGCTCCTCCTACAGATTTTGCTCCAAGAGTAGAGGTGAAATCTGATGGAGAAAGCAATAACCAATCCACCTCATCATGTGATTCACTTTTTGATAAAGCATCATCAAAAGTTGAAGTCAGCACTAAGCCCTCTCAGAACCTACCAGCTAATGTTGATGGTTCAATTGCTGACACTCACATGATCAAAGAGTTGGTCAACTCAGGAGTTATGTTTGAAAGTCCTGAAAGGACTGGAGAGCAAGATTTAACTCCTGAAGTTCAAGCTCCAACTACTGACAGCACTGAAAAGAAGAAAACTGTCAGTAGAAAGAGTTTGAAGACTACTAAAGAGGAAGTCAAGAAAGCAAATAGTGCTTCCAAAGTACTGAAGAGCAAGTCTTCAGTAGTTTCATCCTCTTTAGTTGATGATCAACATAAGATGAAAAAGAAACCATGTGAAGTATGTGGTTTGTTTAATCATCTCACTGATGATTGTTGGTACAAAAGAGGATCCAAACTCAAACATAAAGATGAAATTAAAGAGAAAATGGCTAAAATGAAAAATGAGTTTAAAGCCACATTTGTACCAGCAACATCAAATCCTGTAATCCTTAAGTCCAAAAAGAAATCCAAAAAGGAAGGGGTTAAACAGGTAACAGCTGAGGTTGCTCAAAAGAAGAAGGTGCAACATAAGAACTTATCAAACTCCAGTGCTAATGTGTCTGAAGAGCTGAAAGCTTTATCACAAAATCAGACACAGCTGGTTATGATGGTTCAACATTATTGGGAAGAGTCAACCAATTAGATGTTCCTATGTTGAATCCACAGAAAAGGAGGTCCAAGCCAAAGGATTCCTCTTCTCCACCATCTTCTTCCTCTCAAGCTGTTATTTCCAGCAAAATTGTTAGTCCACCATCTGTTGATGTGAATAGGCCCAAAACCAAAAAGGTTTGGGTCTCAAAATCTAACTAATTTGCTTTGTTCTGCAGGGTTCTTCAACATGCCACAGAGGCATCTGGTATGTAGACAGTGGAGGATCCATGCATATGACAGGAAACAGATCACTTCTTAATGACTACTCTCAAGGAAGGAAGGGATTTGTATCTTTTGGCAATGATGCAAAGGGTTACATCATCGGCAAAGGCTTTGTTTCCAATGGGGAAATAAAGTTTGATGATGTTAACCATGTGGAAAATCTCAAGTACAACCTCTTGAGTGTCAGTCAAATGTGTGACAAAGGCCATGTTGCTCTTTTCACAAGTCAGAACTGCCGGATTCTGTCATCCAAAGTTCTGAGTTTGATTGACAAGGTGTTGGATAAACACACTCTCTTTAAGGCCAACAGGATAGGAAGAGTGTATGCCTTAGATCTTTCTAAGAAAATAGATCTCAAAGGCCATCCTTGCCTATTTTCCAAGGCTTCCCCTCAAGAATCTACACTATGGCATAGAAGGCTGGGTCATGTTAATCTCAAAAACATAAATCAGCTGATCAACCATGGTTTAGTAAGGGGATTGCCTATGAAGGAGTTTAAATGTGAAGATGACTGCACTGCTTGTCTAAAAGGAAAACAGCACAAAGTTTCATTTCCTTCCATAGAAGAACCTAAGTCCACAGCCTGCTTACAGCTTCTTCACATGGATCTCTTTGGTCCTGTGAGAGTGATGAGTATGGCTAAGAAGAAATACTGTCTAGTAATTGTGGATGATTACTCCAGATTTGTATGGACTTTCTTCTTGCATTCAAAGGATGAAGCACCTCAGAAGATTATCAACTTTGTGTTGTATGTTGAGAAGCAGTATTCCCTCTCAGTCAAGTGTATTAGAAGTGATAATGGAACTGAATTTAGAAACAATACACTTGATGAGTTCTACCTCTCAAAGGGAATCAAGAGGCATTTTAGCATTCCAAGAACTCCTGAACAAAATGGAGTAGTGGAGAGAAAGAACAGGACCCTTATTGAAGCTGCAAGGTCCATGTTGGCTGACTCTGGATTGCCAATGACTTTTTGGGCTGAAGCTATCAATACAGCTTGCTATGTACAAAATAGAGCTCTAGTGAATAAGAGGTTGATGAAAACTCCATATGAAGTTCTTCATCATTTGGCCCCTCTAATTTCATTCTTTAGAGCTTTTGGATGTCCTTGTTTCATTCTCAACACAAGGGATCAACTCCAAAAATTTGATTCTAAGGTGGATGCAGGATATTTTGTTGGTTATTCATCAACTTGCAAAGCATACAGAGTCTTCAACTGTAGAACAAAGATGGTTGAAGAGACTCTACATGTTAAGTTTAATGAATCTCCAAAGGACAAGATTCCACAAAACACTGTGGAGATATTTGATTTGGACATACTACAATATGCTCCTCATCGAACTCCTGCTGTTGCTCCTGTCAACAGTTCTCCACCTGGTGGTACTGCTGGTGCTGATGATGATGATAGTAGTACTCACCTCTTCAGATTTACTGATCAACTGCCTGATTCAGCTAGACCTGATGTTCCTGCAGTTCCAGCAGCACAATCCACAACAAATGCTGATGAGATTTCTACAACTTCAACTTCCTTTGAACTACCATCAACTGATTGGTTTCAAGGAAATTCTTCACCATCACCATCTGTTGCTGCTGAGCCTGCTACAAACACTTGCACTGATCTCATTGTGTACCAAGATCTGAAGAATCACCCTATGTCTCAAATCATTGGTGATATGACTGCTGGAGTATCAACAAGAAGTCAATTGTCAAATTTCTGCTTCTATGCTCTCTTCATTAGTCAGCAAGAGCCAAAAAATTATCACATTGCCTTAAAGGACAATGGATGGGTTGATGCCATGCAGCTTGAGCTTCTTCAGTTCAAGAAACAACAAGTGTGGGAACTGGTTCCTCTACCTCCAGGTAAGTGTGCAATAGGCACTAAATGGGTGTTTAGGAATAAGACTGATGAAAATGGGCTTATTGTTAAGAACAAGGCCAGACTGGTTGTTCAGGGGTTTGCACAAGAAGAAGGTATTGATTATGATGAAACCTTTGCTCCTGTAGCCAGACTGGAAGCAATTCGATTGTTTTTAGCTTATGCTGCTTATCAAAATCTTAAAGTTTTTCAAATGGATGTCAAAAGTGCTTTTCTGTATGGAAAAATTAAAGAAGAGGTTTATGTATGTCAACCACCAGGTTTTGAGGACAACAAACATCCTAATTGGGTGTATAAGCTTGATAAGGCTCTTTATGGGTTGAAACAAGCTCCTAGAGCCTGGTATGAGACATTATCAAACTTTCTTCTTGACAATAATTTTACTAGAGGCACCATAGATAAAACTTTATTCATTAAGAAAGCAGGGCAGCATAATTTACTTGTTCAAATTTATGTAGATGATATTATTTTTGCATCTTCTGATCCACAGTTGTGTGATGGCTTTACAAAGCTGATGCAACAAAAGTTTGAAATGAGTGCAATGGGGGAATTACAATTCTTTATGGGTTTGCAAATCAAACAAAAGGCTGATGGAATTTTCATTCATCAGTCCAAATATACAAAAAATCTTTTGGAAAAATTTGATTTACAAAATTGTAAACCTTGTTCTACTCCCATGTGCAACACCACACAACTGGATACAGATCAGAAAGGTAAAGTGGTTGATGAAACACTTTACAGATGTATGATTGGGTCCTTGATGTACTTAACAGCTTCTAGACCAGATATTATGTTTGCTACATGTGTTTGTGCTAGATTTCAGGCTGCACCTAAGGAGTCTCATCTGATTGCAGTCAAGAGGATCTTTAGATATTTGCAAGGCACTCCATCTCTAGGTTTATGGTATTCTACTAGACATTCTGGTAAGTTAGTTGCTTTTTCTGACAGTGACTATGCAGGGTGTAAGTTGACCAGGAAATCAACTTCTGGTGGATGCCAATTCCTAGGCAACTGTTTGATTTCTTGGCAGAGTAAGAAACAAACCTCAGTTGCTACATCAACTGCTGAAGCCGAGTACATCGCTGCTGCAAGTTGTACATCTCAGGTATTATGGCTTCAAAACCATTATTGGATTATGGCATAACTGAGACTAAGACTCCATTGTTAATGGACAGCTCTTCAGCTCTTTGTATTGTCAAGAATCCTGTCCAGCACTCTAGGACTAAACATATTGAAATCAGACATCATTTTATTAGAGATTGTTTTGAAAAAGGTCTGATTGATCCAAAATTTGTTCCTAGTGCTGATGAGCTTGCAGACATTTTTACTAAGCCTTTGGATAGTTCAACCTTCCACAACCTGGTGTTAAGGCTTGGTATGCTGCAGCTAGAATAAGTGACAACTACCGATAATCTCAGTAATAAATACTGATGATCATTGGTAACCATGTCATACATAAGTACTTCATTTGTTAAAACAGCTGATGTAGTTGTAACAGCTGATGAAATCACAACAGCTGATGTAACTACAACTGCTGATGTCAGAAATGCAGATAAGTACTGATGACCAATGAAACAAACTCGAATTTAAATGTGGAGGTCAGACTGAAACAGCTGAAAAGCTATGAATTGACGACAACAGCTGATGAGTAATTTCTCTTCAGTTGTTTTTACAACTGCTGTTTCTAAACAACTGAAGCCACAGCTATGTCTTCAGTAGTTTACTACTACTGAAGACTACCACTAAGTCTTCAGCTGTTTACAACAACTGATGACAAAACCACTGTCTTCAGTAGTTTCATAACTACTGATGACAAACACCATGTCCTCAGTTGTTTCACCACCTGAAGTCGGCATTGTCCTCAGTAGTTTTATAACTACTGAAGACCAAGTCAAAGACTTCAGCTGTTTCAATGTCTGACGGTTAAACCCAAAGTCCAACACTTATAATTGCAAATGTGTTGACTCAGCTGCATGCCTCTCCTCCTCCCCAACAACCACCTAAAGGGAAAACCACAGATATTGAGGTAGAGGATCAACATGCTTCTGACAACCCACAACACAGGGGTTTAAATGTTCAGTCTCCTAGTGTAGATACGGAGACACGAATATCTGGTGAGGCTGCCACCTCTTCTGCATCAGCACATGATCAGACTGAGGCTGGGAACATGGCTAAGACCTCATCAGAGGCAACAGCTGATAAAGGACATCGTCCTGAGGCTGGAAGTCCCCAGTTCCAAGAAAAAGGGGCACATGCTACATCTGGTCTACACCCAGGGCATGTACATCTTGCTACTAGCAGGAGGTCAGGTGATTCAGCATCTGCTGATGATGACCTGGGCTTCTTTTATGATGTTCTAGCCCAGAACACAATTCTTGAGAAAGAAGTCAGTAGACTACAAAGACTACTTGACCAATTCTCTCAAGAAGCAAGTCCATCTGATACCACCATACACCCACAGATGGCACCTTCACCTGAAGGTCTCCTAAACACTCAGCCACTAAAAACATTCAATCCACCAGCCTCTACTTCTGGCACTGCTTCTCAGGGACAGAACCCCTCTGAGCAAACAGCTGCTATCTTCCACAAATCCCTACCTCTCATCACCCCAATAATCACAGACATTGTGATCAAAACCTTGGATGACAGACTTCCCTCAATCATACAGCCACTGGTGGAGGAGATTGTGAGCACAAGGCTTTCTACTATTCAAACCCTTGCAACCAATGCAACCAAAAAGGGGGAGAGTTAGTTAGTGAAAGGGAAGAGCATATTGATAGAGAGAGAACAGGAGGAAGAAGAGGTTGTGAAAGAGACTGAGAAGGAGGAAGAGTATGTGAAGGGAGCTGACACTGGTCAAGTGAGTGAAAGTCACAAAGACTTTCACATCACATATAAGAAGAGGAAGATTGAAAGAAAAGAAAAAGAACTCCAACTTGATGAGATGGTCAAAATGGCGGATGCTACACATAGTAAATCTATGGACTCCATTATTGATCAACTATACAGACAAGGGTTCGATACTGCACAGCTTGACTCAGAGATTAGAAGACTTGAAGTTGAAGAAATTAACTCAAGATGGGCAAGTTATGATGTGCTAGAAAGAGAAAGACTGGAGATCATGATCAGATTCATTGCAAAGTATCTTGGAAGATCATTGATAGAGATTAAGTCATGGACCAGGGACAGTATCTTGGCAATAACCACCAAGATCTGTACGTCTGAAGCATACACAAAGGGATTAGTGATTGAAGCACTAAATGAAGCAGGTGCTGGAAACAGAAACGAACTAGCAAAATACTCCAAAGCCTCACTCATTACAAGAATGCTAGAACAACCTGCAAAACCTACCACTTCAAAATCACCACTACCACAACCCATTAAACCAACTCCTTTACCCTCAAAACCAACAGCCGATGATGCATCCAAGAAGAAGAAGAGAAGGATGTTGAGGCTAGAAGAAGAAGATGAAGAGGATGATGAGGAAGAAGATAGGTTGCCTCTTTCTGCAGTCCTAACTTTGCCTAAAGCAAAATCTATGCCCATCACTCCCACCTCACAGATGGAAACTGTGAGAGTAAAGATCGAAGAAGAGCAACTGCAAAGGCTTCATGATGAGGAGATGCTGAAGAGTATAGACAAAACTTATGCTGCTTCTTCATCAATAATAAGTATGAAGAAAGAAGCTCTGAGACTGTACACCCTTGCCAACACATTTCAATATCAAAAGGAAAAGGTGAGGATATGGCCTGATCCTAGGGTGGCTCACAGAATTGTGAAGAAGGACATTCCTGCAAGATACAAGGGCCAGATAAAAAGGATCGTAGATGAAGAGATCACAGTGGTCCTTGTAGTATCACCCTGGGAGATTGTAGAAGACTTCAAGAAGGCTTATGAGACTAAACAGCCTCCCCAAAATGAGCTCAGTCTGTTACTTGAAGGTAATCACCCAGATGAGTTTGCCTACAGACAGATCACAACAGTTGAGCTCAAAAATGGCAAACAGGCCAAATACATCTCAGAGCTGTATGGGCGTGAAGGATTGTTCGATGGTGAACCAGAGAATCTTACTATGGAAGAACAAATCATGTTTCTCAGAGCATACACCAGAGAATCCTACAGGCTTATACATGGGAAGTGAGTTTCATGGATGGGGGAACAGCTCAGCATCCAATTCCCCAATACAGAGCTCCCATCCATACTTTGCCAACCAAATCATCAGAGACTTACTTCCAGGCCGGTGCTTATATGGGTCATCTTCTCAACTGATCAAGAAGGAAAAAGACCAACCATTTTGCCAACAATAAGTGGGACCTCAATAAAGTTAAAGGTTTTGGCTGCATTGGTTTAGGGGGAGTTTGTTGGACCAAAAGAACCAATGAGCCGGATCAGAAAAACCTTTAAGTCCCACAGACGTCACAACAACTACTGAAGTCCACAACAGCTGAAGACAACAACTGATTACAAAGTCTGAAGACAAGTGCTGAAGACAAAGTCTGAAGACAAGTGCTGAAGACAAAGTCTGAAGACAAGTGCTGAAGACAAAGTCTGAAGACAAGTGCTGAAGACAAAGTATCAGACGTTGTCACAACAGCTGAAGAGGACTTCTTCAGTAGTTGTGACGGTTTGCTTTCAGTAGTTTTATATTTTCTCTTTTAAGTAGTTTTGTAAAACGACTGAAGAGTTTGTTCTTCAGTCGTTGTAGTATCAGTAGTTTCTTTTTAGTTGTTTTATGTTTTATACTTAAGCACTCTGACATGTTCTCAGTAGTTGTGAACATTTCAGTAGTTTATTAAGTATTAGTTATTTTAGTACTAGATCTGCTAGTAATCACCATCCCGTGATTACAGCAGTGATTGCACTCTATATAAGGAGTGCCAACCTTATTGTAATTGTGAATGATTTAGCAATAATATTGGGCATTATTGAAACATTCCTAATCACAGAAAATTATTCTCTCGCATTTGTTTACAAGTAACAAACTCTTGCTATAATTTGACTAATTCTTCTCTTCATTCCGCTGCATTACACTCTAATACTTCAAACTTGTGATCTTTGATCCTGACAGACCTGTATGAATGTCCCTGCAAGCACAAATGGACTAATTAGAATGAGAAACACAAGCCATGATGGTCTTGGGTTTACCGTTCCTATCCATAATGGTAACTTCTTGATATTTTCCTCTAAACTGTAACTTAGAGGAAGGAGTTCTGGGAGATTTCTGATGATATTTTGCTTGTTTCATCTAATTAATTTCATCTGAAGAATCAGAAGAATATTGAAACCTTTGGTCTCTATTTCTTTGAAAAAATCTGACCCGTTTTTGATTATCAAACATCATTTTTGGTTGATTATTATGAAAATGACTTCTGATCTTGGGTTTCACAGATGATATTTGTGAGATGGGTTTGTTTTGTGGAATTCTCAACCCTTTTTGTTTGAAGTAACAGTCAGATGTATTGTGGTTGGTCATATCACAGACTGAACAATACTTATTGAAATAGCAGTTTTTGGTGGAATGATTGTTCACGTCACAGACAGAGCAATATTGATTGAAATAACACTTATCTGCACTGTGAGTAGACATTTCACACACATTACAATACAAGTGATTGTTTCTTGAAACTGACCTTGGTGTTGAGGACTCAGTAGTTTACCTATTTTCAACCGAGTCTCAACCATTGACTTTGGTGAGGAAGCAAGATCAGCCCTTTTAGTAGTTTGTTTCACAACACTACTAGGTTTGTCTTTTCTGAATTGTTTTTGCTTCCTTACCCTTCTTCTTACTTATGTTTTTAATTGATTCACATGGTCTTTGTTACAAATGTGAAAACCAACTTCCTGTTTAAATTTTGAGGATTGGGGATCTGAATTGATTTTTTTTTGACAGCATAAAAGTCTTGTTTTGCTTTGTTAGCGAAACTTTGTCTGATTTGCTTGAATTTTTTAGAGATTTAATCTCATAATCATAACTGATTTCAGCAGAAGGTTTCACTTAAGCCACAATTTTCTTCTTTTCTTTTGAAATTGCAGGTATAAATTTCACAAATAGGACAATGGCTTTGATTGGGTTGTTGGTTTGATAACATTCACTATCTTGTCTGAACACTCCTTAAGTTTAATTGGGTGACCTAGTTTAATTTCTCCTCATTTGTTTCAATATACACATCTGGTTTATTTTGAGGATTAGTGACTTGTTTTACTATTGATTTTTGTTAAACAGTGATAGGTTCATTTTCATGTTTGAGTGTGATAGATTCAGGCATGACAGTGTAGTTATCATTGTAAGGTGGAGGACGAGAATTATATCCAATCCCAGTCATATCCTTGGGATCTTTATGTGAGTCTAGCATCTCTTGCAGCTTGACTGAAGATATTTGAAACTGTTCAAGTTTCATTTCAGTAAGTGATTGCTCAGCTTTTGATTGAGCTAACGTTTCAATCAGTTGCTCATTCTCAGCTGCAAGAGTGTACTTTTCACCATGCACTTTTTTCGATGTCAAAGATGAGAGATTTGATTTTTATTTCAAAGCCTTTAATTTCTCTTTTGATCATCTCTGACTTGACTTTTTCTTCTTTTATTTTAGCAGCCAGCTTATGATTATGCTCACGATAACCTTGTAGTTCAGAAATACATTTATCACTACAAAGGTTGGATTTTACCTCAGAAGGCATAGGAGTTGGACCATCATTGATGTGAGCCATGAGTGTATGATTCTGAAACTGAGGTTTTACTTCCTCTGCAAACTCTAATCATACACTCCATTTTGTCTAATGACAAGAGCATTTGTGGATGCCTGACTGCTTCTATATGCTTGATTTGTCAGTAGTGGCTGACTCTGGTAAGGTTGCTGATGTTGTGATTGTTGGTGATGATACTGCTGTTGTTGTTTGTTGGAGTGAAATCTTGTGCTTGGTTGTGGAGATGACTGACCCTGAGAGTTACTTTGGAAAGAGTTGTTGTTTCTTCTAGGAGCATTGCACTCTCTCGAGAAGTGACCAGTTACACCACAGTTGAAACACTTTACCTTGGATTTGTCATATCCAATTTTGGTGTTTTCATTTAGACTAAGCTTTCTCCCTAACCTGAAAAACTCCTTGGCTCTCATTTCTATCATAGCCATTTGCCATTGTAGATCCATTTCTTCCACATCATCTGGAGCCATTTCTTCCAAATCTTCTTGAATCAAATGAGCAGAAGTGAGTCTGCCTCCCAGGTAAGCTTCAAAACTAGCAACAAATGCATTGAAAGTTTCCTTTTGCTCTTCTGATCTTATGTCTTCATGGATAGTTGAGGGAGTGGCAGTAAACCCTTTTGGTTGTGATGATGTTGATGGCTTGCTTGGTGTTGGTGCTGCAAAGAAACCAGTTGTCTTCACTTGATCTCTTGAGGAGAGAAAATCATCATCCTCAGTGATGAATGCATTTCCACAGAGTGAGTGTCTAATGGAAATTTGTAAGCTTCAATAACTCGAGGTCCACCGAGGTTCCTTCTCCTTTCATCCAATTCAAGAGCTTCTACTTTGGCAATCATGATATCCAACGTGGTACTCTCTAGATCAAGAGTGTTTTTCAGCATTGTAACATTTTGTTTTCAACTTTCTGGAAGGCTGTGAAGCATCTTCTTGTTTAGTTCTTTGACTTTGTATGTCACTCCCATGATCTCTAAATCATTCACCAGTTGCACAAATCTATGCAGCTGTTTAGAGATGAATTCCCCTTTGGAGTGATGAAAGGTTTCATATTGATTAACAAGTTTGTCCTTGTTAATTTCAGCCACTTACTTCACACATTATCAGTAATGCATCCCAAATAGCTTTAGCAGTTCCATACTTTTCAAGCCTTTTTAGCACATCCATTTTCAGTGCTTGAGTGAGTATAGAGTAAGCTTTTAGATCAACTTTATCTTCTTGTAGTCGTCATCATCAAGAGTGAGATCTTCAATAGGTATTCATGTGGTTTTGTAAAGTGTAGCCTGATCAGCAGAAAGTGTCACAGGAATGTGAGGCCCTTTGCATATTGAAATCCAGTAGTCAGGATCTACACCTGTAATATAGTTCATGAATCTAATTTTCCATTGCTTAAACTCAGATTTATGTTTAAGCATTGGAGGTTTTGGAGTGTGACCAAGTTCAGAGAAATTATGTGAATCCATTTTTAATAAGCTTTTTTTAACTTGTTTGAATAATGATTAGAATGGTTGTTAAGTCCTATTAGTCCAAATAGTCTAGAACAAGCTTAAGAATTCAGATCTGCTGATGTTTTGTAATAATCTGTTGTTTTTAAAGTTTGAGTTAATGTTTACAGATTTGTTCTTGATGATGTGTACGGATGAACAGTGAATGTCTTAGAGTTTCTACAGATTTTCAACTTGTATGCTAAGTAGAGGTAGTTGAACATTCTATCAGCAACTCAATCACCAGATCAATCGAGTTCAGCTTAGATCTAGGCAGATCTTAAGATGAACCGAGAGCCAAAGCTATGATACCAATTGACTGGGTGTGAGATTGATATTCTTAGAAGGACTGAATATGATGATTGAGTCAATGATTGTATGGCGGAATCAAACAATCAATGAACATTGAATGCAAGAAATACTCTTAAGTGCTCTTTGTATTAATGAAGGTGATCGGTTACAATGAATGCTAGGGTTTTAGCATTAAACAGTAACAATACACCTTGTGAAAAGAATATTCTGATTGTCTATAATGTCTATCAAAAGTCACCCCACATATGAGGTTTTCTATTCTATTTACAGGCTGACAAGATGCCTTTTACAAAATGACTAAACTACCCCTGACCTATACATCAGAACTAGTCTAAGTCTTTATCAGCATTTCTTTTGTTCATCCGCATTGACTAATGCGGATAAGATGATCTTGATCAACATTTCTTCTTTTGTCTTCAGCATTAGTGTTTGGTCATCAGCATTGACAAATGCGGATGAGCAAACACTTATGCGCATTTGTTGCTGGGCATCCGCATTAGTTAATGCGGATATACAAGACTTGACAGCATTTCTTCTAGGGTATCCGCATTGGTTAATGTGGAAGAACAAACACTTATCAGCATTTGTTCTATGTCTTCCGCATATACAACTGCGGTTAGCCGGACATGTCTTCTTTGCAGAATCTTCATTAGCAGTGATGCTTGGACTTGTGGGATTACCAGCAGAACAACCATCAACTCACCAATTGAATTGGCATGTATGATCCTTTCAGGTTCCAACAAGTTGGATTGAGTCAATGCAGGAAGATTTGCTACAATTCAAGAAACAAGAAGTATGACAACTGGTAGATCTTCCCGAAGGACAATACCCTATCAGTACCAAGTGGCTATACAGGAACAAAACTGATGACCGGAGAATTGTCATCAGAAATAAAGCAAGATTGGTGGCTCAGGGGTATACAGAAGAAGAAGGAATTGATTATGATGAAGTGTTTGCTCATGTTGCGCGATTAGAAGCCATAACACGCTTTCTTGCATACTCAGCATCCATGAAAATCACTATTTATCAAATGGATGTAAAGTGTACATTTCTCTATGGATAGATAGCTGAAGAAGTCTACGTGAGTCAACCACCAGGCTTTGAAGACCCGAATTTCCCACACAGGGTGTACAAACTTGACAAAGCATTTATGGTCTTCATCAAGCACCTAGGAAGTGGTATGAGACTCTATCATCCTTTCTTCTTGAACACGGGTATGAAAGTGGAAAGATTGATCAGACTCTCTTCAGAAAAAGAAAAGGAAACGACATGTTGCTACTCCAATATTATGTGGATGATATCATCTTTGGCTCCACAAACAAGTATCTTTGTAAAGACGTTGAAGACCTTATGCATTCAAAATTCCAAATGAGTGCTATAGGGGAACTCATATTTTTTAGGAGTGCAAGTCCAACAAACAACAGATGGAATATGCATTAAGCAATAAAAATACATGGATACAATGTTGAAGAAGTTCCACTTTGCTAATTGTCAGTCCATCATAACTCCGGTTGATTCTAAACTGAAGATTGGTCCTGATTAAGAAGGCAAATCAGTGGACCAAACTCACTATCGATCTATGATAGGTCACTTATGTATGTAACAGCCAGTAGGCCTGACATTAGGTTTTATGTTTGTGTGTGTGCCAGATATTAAGCAGATCCCAAAGAATCTATGGTATCCAAAGGAAGGAGACTTCAATCTCTATGCCTACACGGACAGTGATTACAGGGGATGCAACTTCAATAGGAAATCAACTTCTGACGGTTGTCAATTTCTTGGTCCCAAACTGATATCCTGGCAGTGCAAGAAGTAGACAAACGTGTCTATTTCAACAGTAGAAGCTGAGTATATAGCAACATCAGCGTGTTGCTCTCAAGTACTATAGATTCAAAACCAGATGCTTGACTATGGTTTTAATTTCTTGCACACTCCAATTCGTATTAACAACACAACAACAATATTTATCACAAATAATCAAGTTCAGCACTCAAAAAAAACATATTGAAATTAGATATCACTTTTTGAAAGATTGTGCTGAAAAATGGTTAATCAGATTAATTCAAGTTCACACTAATAATCAATTAGCTGATTTATTTACCAAGGAATTTGAACCTAGTCAGTTTGAATTCCTAGTTCAATCGTTTGGCATGATTAACTTTAAGTAAAATCACAAAATGAAGTCATTTTGTAGAAGAATATGATATATAATTTAAATGGAAAATGATGTAATTACAGTCTATCATTCAATGTGCTTATTTAAAAATATCAAAAGACTAACATGACTTATCTGATATGCGAGTAGGCTCAACTTGGAAAAGAAGTACATGCTGTGATGAACTAAAATCCATATTCAGATGTGAAGCATTCATCTAAGAGTATTGGTACGTATTGGCTTATCCAAGTGTATTTGTGTGTAGTAACCTAAACACACCAGGTAATGATGTCTAATGAATCTTTTTTACCCACGTCAGTTTCTTCTCTGTTTTGCTGAGCAAAGATCTGAAGAAACAAGCACATAGTGCTGATGTCATGATCCAAAAGATTCCCAATATGGAACACATCCACCTTGGATGATGTAACAAAATATTACATTCATTGTGAATGAACAAAAAGAATCCCATCATAGATCACCTTCAAAAGTGAAGTAAAAAATGATTCCAATGTGAGTTAAATCATTAAAAGGATCAAATTAAAAGAATCCCAATGAGGATCAGTGAAAATGAGATCTCATACAATATTAACCAAGCATGAGTTTAAGAGGACAAACATACCCTCAATCAATAAGCTCATAACCATGTGTATTTTACTAACAAAAGCTTGCACTTGTGTACTGTAAGATTGTTATGATCCCAAGAAAGCTATACTTCCTCTTCATGTACACATAAGAAACCAAAATAATTACAAAAATATTTCACTTTCAAAAGTTTTAAATCTTTAAAGTTTTTATCCCTTTATGGATATAAACTTTAGGGGGAGTAATACAAAATTTTGATCAGTTTGTACCGGTATTTCCTTTTGTAAAATTATAAAAATAAAAGAAATTGAATGTGTTGGTGCAGAAGTTACACTATAGTATCTTAGTTTATGCAGAAATCTAGAAGCACAAAAGTCCAAGATCAGTCAAACACCAAGAAACTTGTATCACATCTGATGAACAAGTCAATCCAAGCAAGAATTGACAATCCCAGTAACAGTCAAAACTTCATAACAAACAAATCAAAAGCATCAACTTCAAAACATTCAAAAGCAGAAGACATCTCCATAAAAGTCAATGAATCAGCAGAAAAACAGCAAAAATCTTCACTGCAGAAACATTAACTTTTGATTAAGTTCAAATATTCATGCGCGTAAGTGCATTGGTTAATGCGTGTGAAGGTAACCCATGCATATAACCAACGCGGGAAAATGTTTTAATTCATTAAAAAAGTGAAAATAATGCGGACATGATAACTCTACCACATTTGTTTCAACAACAAATGCGCATACAAATTTTGAAGTGTTGAAAACATATGCGGACAAAGTTGTTCAACCGCATTTTTTTATGTGGATAACTTGCCGCATTTCTCCAGTCGCATTTCTTTGATGTGATTGACACCAATTCTAACAAACTTTGTAATGTGTTTTTGAATAAAAAAATGAATATAAAACGTGCTCATTCTCTTCTATCATGATGACGCTTGAAAGTCAAGAATGCGGAAAAATTCATAGTTCTACCATATTTGTTTAAGTAAATTCCGATAAGGAATTTGTTCTATCGTATTTTCTACATTGTACAAATGCTGATTAACTTTGTTTAACCATATTTGCTATAGTGTACAAATGCTGGCAATGTCTTAAAACATCCGCATTTGTCACAGTATAAAAATGTTGTGAATTTTTTACACTTTCGCATTTGTAACTGTAAACAAATGTTGATTAACAAATCACTATCGCCTTTGCTACAGTGAAACTCATAAATCAACTGCATTTGTTAAGAAACTTGTAAAGTTTGTAAAAGTTATTAATTTGACTATTTAAACAAACTTCAAAAGGTCATTTAATACTTTCAATTTTGAGACACTTATAGTGCGACGAGCGTTCATCACTGTTCTTCATCCATCATCATCATCATTATCATATACCTGTGATTCTCGAAGTTCATACACCAAAATTTCACCTGGATTTCGATTCTTAACCACAGTAGTATTGATGTAAGGTGAAAACTTCATAAGGTCTTTCTGGCGCACAGCTGAAGTTGCTGAAGTGGATGGTGTTAGAACCTTGACTGGAAGAATCACTGATGATCATTCTTTCTCCATCACTGAACAAACTGTAAGACAGTGTCTACAGTTTGGTGATGATGCAAACTCACCTATGGAACTTGAAGATGATGATATCATGACCTTCTTTGCCAACCTTGGGTATGAAGGAGCTTATGAAGGCAAACAAAAAGTGAAAGTACTGGTTGATTTACAATGGAGGTTTCTCATTCATATATTTCAACATTGTTTATCAAAGAGGAAGACTGGATGGAATGATATACCAGTGACTACATCATCTGCTATCTATGCTTTATGCACAAACAGGCTGTTCAATATGTCAGCCTATGTGTTCAATAGCCTATTGCCCAACGTTCAAGAGGGGAGGAGGCATATGTTTCTAATGTATCCAAGGTTTCTGCAATGCCTGATCAATGAGACTTTTCCTCAGATTGTGCCTGAAGGACGAGTGATGGACATTCGTCACTATAATGCTAAGTCCTACAAATACATCTAGAAAAAGGGATCTAAGGAACTTTTATAGTGGAACTTTCTTTCCTCTGCTGCCTTCGATACTACAGCAGATTAACCAAGAAGAAGAAGCTCCTGTTGATGAGAAGATCAAGAAGAAGAACAACAAGCTGCTCATGATCAACACAATGTTGATGAGCATGCTGGCATAGTTGAAGAAGGACAAAGGCCAATATCACCACATGTGAATGTAGGTGGTGATCTTCACACAGGGCCTTTTGTTCAAGAAGCTGAGATCGCCTCACCTTTTATGTAAACACGCATTCCATCACCTCATATATCACCACTTCCATCACCTCATATATCACCAATTCACTCACTTCATATTTCACCCATTCATCATCACCATATTTATCCTGTTCTAAATTCTCCTGTTACTACATAACCTATTGAGTTTGGTGAATCTACCAGCTCTTCAGAAGATTCCAAATCATCTTCTGATGAGGAGGATCGTCATTTAAGCATACCTGTAAGACAAGTTACTTCTGAGGGAGGTCTCACCTAGAGTTTTGCTGAGTCAGAGGTCAACCGACCTGATGAAAAGGATGAAATGCTCTCAGAATTCTTACAGAAGGTAGCAAGGATGGAAAAACTCCTAGATAGAGATCTGGTATTCTCGAGGACAAACTTTTGGAGTTAGATGAAAAAGAGAAGGAATTGAAAGATATCAAGGAGAAATATGAAGCAAAAAAGAAAGAAAAGGACCATGAGATCAAGGAATTAAAGGTTGCTCTTCAACATTCAAGGGATGAAGTGAGTGGTCATGTAGACACTGTGACTATCTAAACTATTGCAATGGATGAACAAGAAAGCCTGTTGGAAGAACAAACTGATATAATCATTGATATGCAAAAAAAGATAGAAACTTTAAACAATAGAGTTTCTGAGTTGGAGCTACTGATGATGATTAAACAAGAAATAGAGAAAGAGAAAGAAGATAAGAATGATGAGAATGAGGTGGAAAAGAAAAGTGATAGTGATAAGGATGTGAATGGTGATAGTTCTTCTAGAGACAGTAATGATGACTTTCCTCCTGCTAAGAAAATGAGAACCACTGAGTCTGTGAAAGAGGCTGAATCCAATGGAACTAAACATGAAGAACAAAAATTAGCTATGGTGTTGAACACAAGTAAACCACATGAAGAAACTCAATCTGAAGAATCTGAATTTAGTGACATGATTAAAGAACTTGACAGCTTTTCAGCTAAATAATTCATTACTGATGATGAATTCTGGGATTTTATAAGAGATCAAAGACAACCTGTTGAACCTATTGTTGTGATTCCTTAATCTCATGTGCCCTTGGAAAAGGAATTGAGCATACATATTGTACCTGCTGTCACTTTGGCTGATTAACAAAAGGAATTTATCAGAATAATGTGTGAAAAACAACAAGAACATGAAGAATCAGCTGTAAAGAACAAAGAAAAAGAACAAGTAGAATCTGAAAATAAAGAAACTGAAAAAGAACCTCAAGAAGCTGAATATTTATAATCCTCCTCGGGTCCTAGTATGCAAACATATACCAGAAAGAGGAAATATTTATCACAAAACCTAAAGGCAAAAGACCCATTGAGGAAGAAGAACCTGTCTGAAAAAGCAAAAAGATGATCCTCGAAGCTTAGCAGCCATTACTGAATTTCTTGAAGAACATGAGAAGGCTGAGGAGAAATTGAAGAAAAGAGCTAAATTTATAGACCTGGAGGAAGGAGAGATTGAAGAAGGCTTTGTGGTTGATGAACCAATACCAAAAGAAAGTCCTATGAAGGCTGAAACTTCAGTGTTTGAGATGGTTGAGAAAGCTCAAACCAATGATTTGATGGTCAAGGTTATGTTTCTTATCAATCATGGTTATGATGCTGATGAAGTCTTCGGGATGACATATGAGGGAATGGTTGAAGAGGAAGAAAAGCTGAACAAGCTATTGGATCCTACTTTTGTGACTAACTATGAAAAGGCACAAACAATTAAGTCACCTGTATTTCCCTTAATCACCAAATCCAAAAAGACTGAAGCTCCTCAATCACTATATCCAGATCCCTATAACATGACTGATAGGGAGATGAAGGATTATATCTCTGAGCAAGGATACACAAAAAGAAAGCTTGGTAATATGAAAACAAACTAACTGAGGGCTGCAATGCTGAGATTAATTAATGAAAAGAAAGAAAGATTAAAGAAGCTTGAAGAAGAGATAGTGAGCAAGAAACCAAGATCTAGGGTCTCAGCCCAAGACATCCAACTCACCCATAAAGATCAAGATTCTTTGGCACCTGTACATCATAGAAATCCTTACTGGTTTGCTGAGCCTTCTCAATTGAAGCTACAAGAAGGTCTCACCACTGCAAAAATGATTAAGGGTGTATCTACTCCCCAGGGCAAAGTTGATGTGAAAATTATTTCTTGGAAGTATGATAGTGATTGGAATATGTTTATGATCAATAGAATCTCAGGGTTGGTTCAGTTCTTCACAAAGTACTCTGCTCTGGTGAACTCCCTGCATATACATGATTTGAAGGAACTAGCTAATCTGGAATCGATCAACCATAAGGCTATGTTCACAGGGTATGACTTTGAATATATTTTGAAGATGTTCAAAAGGACAAACAATTTCAAATCACTGAAAGCCATCTGTATGAGGAAAGACAGATCCTTTCAAAACCCATTAGAAAAGAAGAAGAAGAAGAAGACCAAAGAGGTTGAGGAAGTAGTGTTCTCTGAATTGAAGGTGAAGCCTACATATTCTCTAAAAAGAAAGATGGTGGCAGGACCTCCACTTCCAAACCTATCTCTAATGTCTTCTATGATGAGAAGACTTATGAGTTAGTGATTGAAAGGAGGTGCGGAGGAAAGGAGGGTTCAGAGATTTGATTATTTAGTGGATATGAAGCGAGACTACTTGATCAATCTTACATTCACTACATCTACACCAGGTACTTCAGAGAGATCAGCAATAAGCTTGGAGAGGCTGATATACTCTTCTTGCTTAAGTGCATCAAGATTCTGAAGATAGTATATGACCAATTCATTGCCAAAAGAGAGAAAATAAAGAAGAAAAAGACCCCTTTGCAGTTGGGGAACATCGTGAAGTTAGAGGTTGATTTGGAAAGAGCTCTTTTGATTCATAGAGATAGGTTGTCCACTGTGTCCATATGGGAACCCATTTCTTTGAAGAAGCTGCCTATTGAAGCCATCTACATAATGAGTCAGATGAAGATCCATGTGCTGAAAAGAGACAAGATGTCTGATGCTACTGATTTTGTCAACATGATCAAGGTCATTCTAGATCCTTCTCTGGCAAAACCAATGACTAGTCCTCCTGCTGATCATAGAATCCTCACCACCTCATCCACCATCAAACCCTTGAAGTACCTAGGCTGTATAATCCTTAGGGGGAGTATTGTTGGACCCTGAAAGGATCATACATGCCAATTCAAGTAGTGGTTAATGGTTGCTCTGCTGGAATTCTCTCCAAGTCCAAGAAGTAATGCGGATGAAGAATCTACACAAAGAAAAAGACAAGTGTCGGCTATCCACATTTGTTTATCCGGATGACCATTGAACAAATACTAACAAGTATTTGTTCTTCCGCATTAACAAATGCGGACAGCCAAACATATGATGCCAAGTATTTGTACATCCGCATTTACTAATGCGGATGACCAGCAATAAATGCGCATAAGTGTTTATTCATCTGCATTTGTCAATGCTGATGACCAAACATCAATACTGAAGAACAAAAAGAAATGCTGATAAAGACCAACACATCCGCATTAGTCAATGCGGATGAAAAGAAGAAAATGTTGATGAAGGCTTTTATACTTAGACTAGTTTCCTGATGTATAGTACAGGGGTAGTTTAGTCATTTAGTAAAGGCCTTTTTTTCAACCTATAAATAGAATAGAAAACCCTACTTTTAGGTATCTTGACAACTAGAATATTAGAATCTTTGATAGTCATATGTTTCAGTGGTGTCTTGTTACTGTATCTTGCTAAACCCTAGCATTCTGTGTCGTAAGACCTTGTTCCTTTCTACTTGACTAAGTAATATTCCACTCGTGCAGCGGGTGTAAGGTTATTGACCAGATCCTCAGATCTTTCCTCATAGGCGCGAGATGTACCTTGTGGGGGGGGGGGGCGGCGGTCCCATGGACATAGTCCTTTCAGGCAGTGGCCGTTTTGTAACTTTTCACCATCATTAATACAAAGCATTCATGCGCAACGACAATGGTAAAAGAAATTGACAATGGATGGAAAGACAATCCTTCAGAGGTTACCTATGTACACAAGTATATAAGTATGTGTACACAGAATGCTTAACAACCCTAGGTACTCAATAAACACATTGACCCAAGGTTTTGGAAAACAAGACACATTTAACCTAGTTGAACTGTTTGACCCGTTGGTGACATATTAATTGAAATATCACTTAATTAAACATATCAACTTATCATACACGATTATCATACAAGTTATTCACGTGTATCACATCATCAACCCAAGCTCTACCAAGCTCATCATACTACACTAGATTATCATACAACTTATGCAAATCTCAAACAATCAACATGCTCGACACAACTATAAATACATCACCATTAATAAATCATACATGGAGTCTAATCATGCACTACATGCCATATGAAGCCACTCACGACTTGACATCCTAAACCCTGCCAATCTAACTAAGTAGGGGCCTTAGATTCGCACGCATGTATGACAATCATAATCACATTTATCAACAAGGTTCATTCCAACCAACATACACAACAATGATCAATTCCAATCACAAACATGATTCCCTAATCACTAACCCTAATTCATCATCATGTATAATCACCAAGAACTTAAATTCCTTAAATGATTAACCAATTATCCATATAACCCAAGTAACAAATTCCACCATATTAGACATCATCCATAAAAATTTTAACATGATCCTAACACCATAAGCATGCCTAAGTCATCATATCCAATGTTGTAAGGATTCCTGTAAGACTGATGTAGTCAAAACATCCAAAGTCTCTCTGCATGTATGCACTAAAGAACAAAAGTAGAAATGCTTCGGAAGTTTTACACCATGCACTAGAAATATTCTGTGTAAAATCTTTCGAAGCCAAGACCAACATCTTCCGAAGCCAAAAGTGAAGTCTTCTGAAGCTTCAAAGACAAAGTCTTCCGAAGCCAAAGAATGAAGATAGATTTCTTCCGAAGACTTTTGAGGATGTGCCTTTATCTGATGTACTTTACCATAAAGCTGGACCACCTTTCCGCTGTAACTCTGTAAAGTCACCAACTTACATGAGTTGGTGAAAAGGTCTATGCTTTTGGTAACTGTACATTGAGGTCTTGAGTCTGTGTTTCCTACTTTATTTACTTTTATCCTTTTCCTAAGATATTAGGATGTGAGCTATGGCATGTCATAGTCACTAGTGAAAAGGCAAATCTGCCTTTTGACTCTACATTTGATTTTGTAGTTGTCTAGTCAATTATATCCAGCTAGCTTTCAAAGTATGGTCGGCTGTAGGATGTAGTATAAAGTATCTCAAGTACTTGTAACCTTCCATCGTATGCTTTGTAACATTTTAATAGAACTTGAAAAGCAATATACAACATTCTTGAAAACCAATACTTGTGTTGTTTGCCATCTTGTTATGTCTCATATTTACTTTGTTCTTAGCATCTTTCACTAAAAGTTAACTAGTTCCCTATTTGATCTGTTAAGTGTTCTAAGCAACTCTCTTCATTGTGTTGTTGTGTTGTAAGTGTATACCCTTCACCGGTCCTGCATTTGGTATCAGAGCATTTCCGGCTCTTGATATAAGATCTCACCATCTTAAGATCCCTCACACACACAAAATACTTAACAACTCAAATGGCAGCTATTACAAAAGCTGATATTGAAACTGGAACCATGACAAGTATCCACTGATCACTCCTGAAGGCTTCATCAAGTCTCAAGACTCCAAGATGTGGGACTCTGTTGTTGAAGGACCTTACATACCAAGCACCACTTCTGCTACTGGTGGTGGTATGATTCCTAAGGCTGTGGCTCATTTTCTCTGAAGAAGACAGGAAGAGAATAGAGATTGATCAGAAAGTCATGATAGCCCTTCAAACTGCTCTTCCAAACTCCATCTACAGAGGCTTCAAGAAGTGCAAAACTGCCAAGCAACTATGGGAAGCACTAAAGCTGATGTATGAGGGGTCTACTGAAGCATAGGAGAACAAGAAGGATCTCCTGAAGCAGCTGTTTGAAAACTTCACCTTTAAGGTAGGTGAAACCATGACTCAACAATACTTTAGGTATGTTGAGATTGTGGATACTCTAATGGATGTTGGAGTAACTATTGAGAACAGGGAGATTGTAAGGAAGTTTATGTCCTCTCTTCCTAGACAATGGACACATTACTGTGTTGTTATCAAGAGTACTGAGAACCTTAGGACTCTTACTCTTACAGAGTTGTATGGTATTCTTAGTGGCTACTAGATGGAGATGAACATGCAAAACTCATCTGGTAACTCCAACAATCAATTGAGTTTAGCCCTCCATGTGGTTGAAAGGGAAAGCATTGAGCCACAACATCATCTTATATGCTACCCTGACAATTCACAAAAGGGCCCTTTCATCACCTTTCCAGAGACTCCAAGGAAAAGCTACACTCAAGGAAGTCCTTTCAAAGAGACAAGTTCTTCTCATGCTTTTGTCTCTGCTGATGAAACCTCAGACAACTTTCTCTTCACCCTTGAAGATTTGGACTGTATCCATCCAGATGATCTAGAGTACATGGAGATAGTCCATTAGATGGCTCTTCTCACTCACAGAGCCAAGAAGTTCTACAAGAGGACAAGGAGAAAACCATTTCAACTCTTAAACATGAGCATACAAACTACAGGACTCAGATCAAAGACCTCATTACTAAGCTGACCGAATGCCAACCTGAGCTTGTGATCAGCAAAGCCAAGGAAGAAAAATGTGTTCTTAAAGAAAGGACCTTCAAGAACATAATATCCTCATCCTTGCATGCAAAAGTTTGTTATCAAAATAAGTAGGGACTGGGATCTTATGAGATAGCTCCTCTACACACAATCGTGTCTGTAAGATCTCCTAGGTGTGGAACTTGTGAAGATGAGCTTCCCCTCATAGATCCTGTGACTGAAGAGGATGATGAGGAGATGGTGGAGAATGGCTCTGAGAAGAGTGAAAAAGAGCATTCTAAGAAGGGTCACCATCCCTCTAAGGATAGCAAAGCTGTTGGGTTGACCAAGTCAAGAAGAAAGAACTTGATCAAGAAGGCCAAAAGAATGTCCAAAAAGGCTCAAGAGATCAAGGCCACCTTTAATTCTGCACAAAAACAAGTCTTCATCTCTATAGGATTTGAAGTGGTGAAGGCTGAAGACACCAACTTGAACTCCATCAACAAGAGTTCTGGTTCATGTCCAAATCATCCCATCATCAAGAAGAAGGCTAATCAGTTGTGCACCTTTGCTGTACAACCTGAACCATCCAGCTCCAAATGTAGTTCTATCCCCACAAGAACTGCCACAACATATGCAAAGATGAAGATGGAGAAGGAAAGTGATCAAGTTCAGCCTTGTTCACAAAGGAAAACTCATAGAAGGAAGAAAATATACTATGTTCTGTGTGGGAGTACTTCTCATCTTGCTAAGGATTGCGTTTACAATCCAAAGAGTACTCTCCTCATGACCAAGAAAGAAACTTCTAAGAGTGGAAACTTGCCTTCGGAAGAAAATTTGGTCTCGGAAGAAAGGAATACTTCCGAAGCACTGAAGACTGCTGCAGTGAAAGCAAGTTCTTCCGAAGGTTCAGTCATCCAAACTTCCGAAGTCATCAAAACTTCCGAAGTATTGAAGTTAAAGTCTAAGCTTCCAAAGGTGGTGTGGAAATCAAAGAAAGACCAAGTGACTGAAAGTTCTTCATCAACATCAGCAAATGATCCTTCTAGCATGACTATAGGATCAATTACTATTTCATTGTCTTCAACTTCTTTTGATGAGCCCAAGACCAATGAGGCTTGCGTTTCCAAATGTAACTAACCATCTCTTTTGTGCAGGAACAGCTCAAGACAAACAGAAATGTATGGATCATTGATAGTGGTTGTTTCAGGCACAAGACAGGCAATAGGTCACTACTCTAAAAGTTTGAAAGAATTGATTGAGGACTAGTTGCTTTTGGAGGAGATGTAGGAGGTTACATTACAGGAAGGGGCAAGGTCACAAATGGTAAGCTCAGCATTGAGAAGGTAAACTTTGTCAAGGAGCTTGGGTACAATCTTTTGAGTGTATCCTAATTTTGTGATCAGAGTCATAACATGCTCTTCACTGAGCATGAGTGAATTGTTCTCAGGCCCGGAGTGGTCATTCCTCATGAGCACATCCTGCTCAGAGCCCCCAGTAAAAGGAACATGTACAAGATGGATTTGCAAGAAGTTTCATGCTTTCTGTCTAAAGCAAATAATGATGAATCTTTCCTTTGGCATAAAAGAATATGCCATGTAAACTTTAAAAACATGAATAAAATAATTAAGAATGATTTGGTAACTAGAATACTAAAGAAAGAGTATACAAGTGATGACCATTGTGTTGCATGCCTGTAAGAGAAGCAACACAAAGTATCTCACAAGCCAAATGAAAGAAATTCCATCATTAATCCCTTACACTTATTCATATGGATCTCTTTGGCCCTACCAGTGTAATGAGTCTAGGAAGGACCTCTTCGGGTTTGGGGATCACAGATGACTTTACAAGATTCACTTGGGTCTTCTTTCTTAGAACTAAGGATGAGACTCCTGAGATTTTAAAGAATTTCATCTTAAAGATTGAGAATGAATGTGATCACAAGGTCTGTTAGGACCGTTTACGTACGGAGTACTAACTGATTCTGCGTTTAACCGGATCAAATAATGCAGAATCCTATTTGATTGGTGATCCAATCAGTGAGAACGATAACCCGATTGATATAAGATTGAACTAAACGTTAAGAACAAGTAGGAATCGATCAGGAACGAACTATGAACTTGGACAGGCTCTTTGGGACGCTCTGGACGGCTAGGGTTTATGTGTATTCGAAATATCTCTTCAAGTGTTATGTTTTTCCATGAATTAGGTGGTATTTATAGGTTAGTGGTTTTCATTCGTACGACTGAACCATTAGCATGGTTCAGTCGTGTGACTGAATCATGCGATTGAGTCATACGCACGACTAAAGGTTCAGTCGTGCGAATGAGTCAATCTTATGTCTCAATCATACGACTAATCCAGTCTCCTGGTTCAGTCGTGCGACTGGTCCATAAGCATGAAGTATTCATGCATATGGTCCATAAGTATGGTCCATTAGCATGAATAATCACCCGACTAGGTTAAACATAATACTCAATCATTATTGACTTAGAATTGTGTACAACAACCTCAAACCTATATAAGAAGTTCATACATATGAATCGAAGATAAATAAACATCAAATCATATATCATATTTCATTACTTCGTCAAATTACACATACGTAAGACATGAAAGACTTTTACATTTATGCACATAAACTAGGAACACATGTATCTACAAACTCCCCCTTGGACCTAGTTTACCCTATTGCCTAACATTCCTTACATGTTCTTGGAACTTCTTGTACTTCTCTTCTCTTGTGACTCGTGCATGTATCTCAAATGCAAAACAGAGCCGTATAACGTGTTAGAATTGAAGAGGTTGTATGATGCCTTGCGTGTCATAGAACAGTGGCCACTTGTATAAAGTATAGACATCTTTAGCAGACAAGTTAGTGAGCCATATTGGGTCAAATAGATTGATAGTCTCTATCTTCCTATCTCTGTTCAAAACTATGGCCGCTTCCCCTGTCCTCTAGTCATAATACACTCATTTGAAGTGTGGAGTGAAGTCCTGAGGCATTTCCCGTAAAGGAATCTTAGACATTGTGCGCGGGGGACTCCACTTCAACACAACTTTAGGCTTTCAAGATATAGGATCAACTTCAGACTTATGAATGAACCTCTTAGGTTGTTAAGGTCTGAAGTTTACCCACCTGGTGTGGTATTCTTTCTTCAATGCAGCTTCAAACCATCCTGACATCTTTCTTGGGTTAGCATATAACAGATCTAAGCATGCCTGACGGTTGAGCTCAAAACTAGGAAGAGTCTTCATATCATGTGGATATCTGAAGTACTCAATCCCCTTCTCTCTTTTAACTGCATAGACTTCCAAGTCTTCAAAATATGCCCATGCGATAATCTTGCCTGATACTTTCTGATGTTTTTGACTCTGTAAAGTTTGGTGTAGGCATTCTGCTTTGGAGGTGCGCGTTGGGCTTTCATTTCAGCAAAGCAAGCGGCCCATTCAGCTTTCTTGAGATCAAGATTTGCATCTGAAGGTTGGGCTTTACTTTCATCCTTTTCTTTCTCTTTCTCTATCTCTTCCAACTAATCAAAAGTAGCGCTGCCGAAAGTATCACCCAAGATGGGGATAACGTTGGAGTATGAGGTTCAGAAGTGTTAGAGGTATCAGGATTTGATGCTTGTGTACTTTCATTGGTGGGAACATGTTCCTCCTGGTCCATATTTACAGTCTCAACTGCTTCATCATCAGAGGAAGAATCACTTACTTCAATCTCTCCCCTTGTAGGACTAGAAGTATCATCTAATGGAGTCGTTGATGTTGAGTCTGGTAGTGGAGTGTTCAGAACATCATACATCATCCTAGCAGAAAGCTCATCATCAGTATGAGAAGGTGGTAGATTGAAGGACTTAAAGAATCCATCATAGTCAAAGAAGAAGGATGGTCTTTTTCCAGCAAGGGGGGTGGTGTATCTTTGAACATCAAAATTGCACCACACTTCTACCAGACACTTTGAGTTGTTATAAACTCTCTTGTCTGGTATGATGTATCCGAGGAAGATACCTTCTTCCGCCTTCTCACTGAACTTCCCAGTCTGAGTTTTCTTCAAACAACATGCACGGTGCGCTAAATGGTTCTAGATACTCCAAGTTGGGTTTACGTCGCCGGAGCAGCTCATAACATGTTTTTCCATGTCGTTTGACCACTAAGACTCGATTGAGCGTGTAACACGCATTAGCCACTGCCTTATTCTAGAATTGAATATACAATTTCGAGTCGGCTAGCATTGTCCTGGTAGTCTCTATCAAGCTCCGATTTTTCCTTTCAGCAACGCCATTCATCTATGGAGTGTAGGCAGAGGTAAATTGATGTACAATTCCTTTCTCTCTACAATATGCCTCCATCCACTGATTCTTAAATTCTGTGCCATTGTCTGATCAAATCTGCCTTACTTTTATCTTGTAGAGTGTGAAGTCACTGGATCGGTAGACATCCGAGCATGTTCATGACAGAAGGAAACAAAATCAAAACCAAGAGACAAACAATAAACACGATCTATAATAAAATGGTTTCATTGATAAAACCTAATGATTACAAGATCGTTACAACATAAGAATCAAAACACTTGGCAAGAGGAGATCGAGCATGACCTCCCCTCTCATCCGGCAGCCCTAGGCCCCGGGCAGACTCCCTCCCCAAAACCCTTTTCTTTCTACACATTGAAACTGGTATATATAGGCCTTAGCCCATATTAGATGTGACTGGGCCCATTCGTGCCATTGGACCATGCGTAGGGTTCAGTCGTACGACTGGACCATGCGTATGGTTCAATCGTACCACTGGACCATACTTAAGGTTAAGTCTTATGAATGTCCCAATCGCATCTCTCAGTCGCACGACTGGCCCATTAGCAAGGCTCCATCGCACGACTGAGTTTCATTCGCATATGCTCCTGCGAATGACCCAGTTTCATGTGTTTACAACATATCAGGTGTATTACATTACGCCTAGACTATTCGACAAGCGACGGACACACTATATATGACTATATATGCTCCAACAAATTGATCTAAAGAACTTACCTGTGATGAATCAGTTGAATCAGCCATTAAAGCAGAATCAGACCCTTCGGTGACTGCAGATTCTGAAATCATGGCTCTATGTTCTTTCTCTACCAGGTGATTTACCACATTCACAGCTTCTTCGGTAGCCGCCTGCTCAGATCCACCTGGAGCAGAAGAAGTACCATGTGGAGATGGTGGAGACATTGTAGTAGTGTCAGTGGCCCTTGATTGACTAGGACAAGTATCTCCACCACCTTGACCGTCATCCGGATCGTCATCATCGTCGTCTTCTTCATCAGTGGGTGCCACGATAGGCTCAACTTCGGAGTCACTGTCATCGTGACGCCACTTCTTGTGAGAGGGCGCCATATAATCTTCTCTAGCCAGGTGCCCAAACAGTCTCCTTACCGGGGGCTTGACCTGCTTCCCCCGGTAGACCTTCATCCGACCTAAAGTCGTGTCATCCATCACCTCGAGTATAACACCATCGTCTCTTTCTTTTGGCAGTGAAGGAAGCTTCTGATCAATGAGCATCTGTAGAAAATGTGGGTACATACAGAAGCCATCCTTGCCTTTAGCTTCCAGGTTCTCGACCATATAAGAGAAGAGCATGCGTGAGAAACTGAACGGGTGGTTCAGTACCAGAGCACCGAATGCGTTCTGGATTTGGTCCGATAACTCATCAAATCCTCCTCTCCTAGAGGCTATGCACTTCAGGACAACATGAGCCAAGTACTTGAACTGAGGGCACATGTTGCTCTTGTTGAGCACACTTGGTTAGCATCCCCGAACAGTCAGGGGATGCAACTTGGTTGGGCAAGCACCATCATCACCCAGGTCCAAGACTCTCCTGAGATCATCTTTTGTGATCTCTAACTCCTGCCCGAAGATAGAGCTCCTAATGCAGTGAGGCTCAACAGATCTGTCAACTGAAGCACCTTCCCAGAAAGCCTCCTGTATAGACCTGTAGGGTGTGCAAAGATGGCCTTGTAGATCCTCGACCACGTAGAAAGGCTATAATCCCAGCAAACTCATTGGCGTTTCTGGAAGTCGCATCAAGATGAGAACATATATTGTGCATGGTGCTCATTGTCCATCTATTAGCCATGTTGCTGCAACACAAGTAACATATACATTAGTTGTCTATAAGAGATGACAGTTGGAACTTAACCTGTTTTGATCAAACTGGTTCAATCGTGTGATTGAACCATACGACTGAGTTCAGTCGTGCGATTGAGCCTGGGACTGAGTTCAGTCGTTCTATTGAGTCTGCGACCGAACTTAGTCGTATGCTATGCCATGCGGTTGAATCAGTTGTGCGACTAAACCCATACGCATGATTCATATGTGCGATTGAATCGTGCGTCTGGCTCAATCGTGCGACTGAAGTTCATTAGTAGGTCCATTCGCATCCTACACTGTTGAACACCCTAGATTTGAATCTTTGTCAAAACTTTATATGAGACTTCATGTTTAGACTCATTTGGACCGCATAGACTCTAAATAGCACTTAACGTCTTTTAAATCAACTTTAATGTCCATTTAAGTGCTCTATTTTTAGGGTTTAGTCTCAGTTCTAGGTTTTAGCATAATTGGTCCTTAAAGATGCGTTTAAGATGTTCAGTTGGATCGATTTCAGTCGCTCAGTACCTGTAGATGATTAGAACACACGTTAGTATCACAAATCAGGCAGAAATCACAACAGTAGAAATTTGGGCAGGGTGTGTGTGTGTATGGGCGATTTCAAAGAACTTGAAGGGTGGTAAGGGTTACGACCGACTTACCCCCTTATATATACTTTTTAAATTTCAGTCGTGCGACTGGACCCATATGCATGCTTCATTCGTGCGACTGGGTTTCAGTCGTGCGACTAGCTCATGCTCCTTCATCCATTCGTACGATTGGTTCAGTCTTCTGGTCCAATCGCATGGTTGTCCCATACCCATGGTCCAATCATGTGACTGGCTTATTCGTCTGGTTCAAACGTGCGATTGGCTCATCCTTATGATTCAATCGTACGATTGGCTCATACTTATGATGTTGGGTTTGAGCAGAACTGCTTCAAGTTAATTTAATCATTTATGGGAAGATTCATTATGGAATCATACAGGTATATCATAATCATTTGGGACCTTTTTAATATGCACTTTGATGCTAGATTCTTGTTTTGTCTGAGAGTCAATAGCACTTTCAAGAAATCATTATGCACACAATGATTTTGACTGTCAAGAGTTGCAGTCACGATGATTGTCAGTATGTTTGTCCACTTAAACCCATATACAGATTTTTGACTCACATTGGTGATGAGTTAGGTTATATTATTTCAACAAGCATTTATGGATCCCACACTTATATGGTAATTAACATTCCTCAAGAGATTTTTGAGCGGTCTACGGGTATTTGACAAGAAGAAACTATTCTAAGAGCTTTTAAAGAGATGTCAAGCCTCAGGTCAGTGTCATCGCACAACAGAGAGACGCAAACAACAATGAATTCTAGAATATTTAGGTTATGCTTATCCTCAAGTCAGTGCCATCACACAGCAGAGAGGCACACAACCTATCTTCTTGTTAGAGTATTTTTTTTCTTTTTGCACGTAACGCACCAACAACATTAGTCATTAGCTTGATTGCGCTTAACATTTTTTTTCATGTGCTTTGCTCATTTTTATGGTCATCCGCACACATTTATGGCGTTTATTTTGCTCGTCACCCCTTATTGGAAATGCGTCGATTATGTTAACCGGTGATAAGATGAGAACCCACAGCAAGTTGAGCAACTTAGTTTGAATTTGATTCACCAATGAAGTCTACTCGTCCATTGTGTTGAATCTACCGACACATCATATAATGAACCAGCAACCTCTAGGTCTACTTTCTCTATGTTATCTCAGTAGCATACTAGTTTAACTATCATTTTTCTTTAGTTGTGCTTAGACTTCTCATACTTATAATTTGAATTTCGCATTTTAAGCAAATTAGTTTTGAAGTCCCAACCAATTTGTTTTCTGTGTACTATCATTTTCCATAAACTATGAATCATAATCACAGATTTGATTCATTTCTTTCAGCTAACCTACCCTCCCCCTTTTTTTTGTTTTTTTGAAGTAAAGAAATTCTAAAGTAAAAATATTCTCCCCCTAAAATTCTAAAACCGAAAATCTTATTGTGTTTTTGGATTTTAATAGACAGGAAAATAAAATAAAATAAAATAAAATAACTAATAAACTAAGAACCTACTTGTCGGACTTAGAACTGTCGTCTTCTTGAATCACATCACTTTTCTTTTTTCACGCCATTAACCTCTATAAGATATAAAAACCGTGGTTTGTCAAATGCTTTTGTGTAGAGGTTGGCGCGTTGATAATCAGTATTAATTTTAACCACATCGATTAATTGCTTTACAAAACCGTCACGTATAAAGTGATATTTAATACTGATGTGTTTTGTTTTAGGGTGTTGGACCAGATTTTTTGTTACAGCAATTGCAGCAGAATTATCAACAAAATTAGGGGTGTTAGAAAATTGCAAATCGTAGTCGCGCATTTGCTGTTGAATCCAAATGATTTGTGAACAGCAACTTGCAGCAGCAACGTATTCAGCTTCACATGTTGACAGAGCAACTGATGTCTGCTTCTTACACTGCCAGGTGACTAACCGTCTACCAAAGAACTGACATCCCACTAATATTGACTTGTAGTTCATTTTGCAACCACCATAGTCCGAGTAACTATACGCTGTAAGCTCAAAGTTATCGTCATGAGGATACCACAACCCGAGTGTTGGAGTACCCTTCAAATAACGAAAGATCCTTTTAACTCCGATGAGATGATTTACTTTTGGTTTTGCCTGATATCTGGAACATAGACATGTGGCGTGCATAATATCAGGACACGAGGCTGTGAGGTACATGAGAGATCCGATCATTCCTCTGTACATGGTGGCATCAACCACATCACCATTTTCATCGGGTGCCACGTCATGGTTCGTGGCAAGTGGAGTTCCCGCTGCTGAAGCATTCTCCATGTCGAATCGACTAAGGATATCTCCTACATATTTGGTCTGATGCAAGAAGATTTCTTTGGGTGTCCGATCCACCTATAAGCCAAGAAAGAACTTCATCTCCCCCATGGCACTCATCTCAAACTCTGCTTTCATTACAGATTCGAATTCTTTACATAATTCTTCGTTTTTGGAACCGAAGATTATGTCATCCATATATATCTGTACTAGCAGTAAATCACCATCTTTTTCTTTGATGAATAATGTACAGTCAATAACTCCTCTTCAAAAATCGTGTTTCACAAGATGAGTTGAGAGTTTCTCATACCAGACTCTAGGGGCTTGATGGAGTCCGTAAAGAGCCTTGTCCAGTTTGTAAACTCTATACGAATGATACGGATCCTCAAATCCTTCGGGTTGACTGAGATTGAGTGTTTCACGGATTTCACCATGCAGGAATGCACTTTTCACATCTAGTTGATAAACTTTAATCTTCATGTAGGATGCATAGGCTAGAAATATACGTATTGCTTCCATCCTTGCCACCGGTGCAAACACTTCATTATCTATGCCTTCGACTTGTCGAAATCCTTGAACCACAAGCCGAGCCTTATTCCTAGTTATGACCCCTTGGTCATCTTTCTTGCACTTCAGTACCTATTTAGTGCCTATCACCTTAGCACCTTTTGGTCTGTCCACAAGGATCCAAACTCCTAACTTCTTGAACTGTAGGAGTTCTTCTTGCATTGCACTAACCAATGCCTCATCATTTAAGATTTCACTCACATATTTTGGCTCAAATTGAGACAAAAAACATCGATATGCACCATCGTGAAGATATCCCTTTTCCATGACTGAGGCATAATCAGCTGTGTATAGCTGATTTCGTTTTTGTACTCCTGATCGAACATCTCCAATGACGTTTTCCAAGGGATGATAAACATTAATCCGAGATCCGGGAGTGGGAACAGCTACTTCAGTATCCAGATTTTGAAACCCAGGTTCAGTATTTGTAGCTGTTGGAGTATGAGGTTCAGAAGTGTTAGAGGTATCAAGATTTGATGCTTGTGTACTTTCATTGGTGGGAACCTGTTCCTCCTGGGCCATATTTTCAGTCTCAACTGCTTCATCATCAGAGGAAGAATCACTTACTTCAATATCTCCCCCTGTAAGACTAGAAGTATCATCTAATGGAGTCGTTGATGTTGAGTCTGGTAGTGGAGTGTTCAGAACATCGTACATCATCCTAGCAGAAAGCTCATCATCAGCGTGAGAAGGTGGTAGATTGAAGGACTTAAAGAATCCATCATAGTCAAAGAAGAAGGATGGTCCTTTTCCAGCAAGGGGGTGGTGTATCTTTGAACATCAAAATTGCACCACACCTCTACCAGACCCGTTGAGTTGTTATAAACTCTCTTGTCTAGTATGCTATATCCGAGGAAGATACCTTCTTCTGCCTTCTCACTAAACTTCCCAGTCTGAGTTTTCTTCAACAACATGCACAGTGCGCCAAATGGTTCTAGATACTCCAAGTTGGGTTTACGTCGCTGGAGCAGCTCATAACATGTTTTTCCATGTTGTTTGACCACTAAGACTCGATTGAGCGTGTAACACGCATTAGCCACTGCTTCATTCCAGAATTGAATATACAGTTTCGAGTCGGCTAGCATTGTCCTGGCAGTCTTTATCAAGCTCTGATTTTTCCTTTTAGCAATGCCATTCATCTGTGGAGTGTAGGCAGAGGTAAATTAATGTACAATTCCTTTCTCTCTACAATATGCCTCCATCCACTGATTCTTAAATTCTGTGCCGTTGTCTGATCAAATCTGCCTTACTTTTAGCTTGTAGAGTGATTCCAATGTAGTTACTAGATGTTTGATGATTCAAACGTTTCTGATTTGGCTTTCAGAAACATCACCCAAGAGAATCTTGAGTAATCATCCATTACTACAAAACAGCATAGATCTCCAACAATGCTCTTTTTGCTTACAGGGCCAAACAGATCCATGTGTAGAAACTCAAGAGGAATATCAATAGAATTCACTTTGTTTGCCTTGTGAGACTTCTTGGCCTGTTTCTTTTTCTTACATGCTACACAGAAATCCGGAAGCTGGAAATTCTTGACAGTTACTCCATTTACTAAATCATTCTGAACCAAATGATTCATCTTCCTTGGATTAATGTGTCCCATTCTCCTATGCCATAAGACTGAATCCCTCTCAGTTGCCTTTGACAATAAAACTTAAACAATGTGATCAGTTGTGGAGGCTTTTGATAGATCCAAGACATACAAGTCGTTATATCTTGAAGCTGGCATAAGAACCTTATCCTCCTTAATCACATAATCCTTCTTCAACATATAGCACTTCTTGTTGTCAAATATAACTTTGAATCCTTTATCACAAATATGGGAGACTGAAAGTAAGTTGTTGTGTAGTTGTTGAACGTAGTTTACCTTGTCAAACTTTACTTTCTCGTTTCCCACTTCGCCTTGAACGGTGATGTAACCTCCTTTGTTTGCAGCAAATGAAACATGTCCCCCTTTAATTTGTTTGACGTTGAAAGGAGAGACGAATTCCCTGTCATGTGCCTGGACGCCCCACTATCAATAATCCAGGTATTAGTGATAGTGTTGTAGCGGACACCCTACACGTTCAAAGAAACTTATTAGTTCAGATTGGGGACCCAAGCCTTAAGTATCTTGGGTGAGCCAGAAGAATCACACATCATAAATTCAACCCACTATCCCTTAGAGGATGAGGGCACATCTTTCTTCTTCTTGTCCTCACTCTCAGACACATTACTTGATTTTTCTTTCCATAAACCAGTTTTATGTAAGGCTTGTTTGTTGTAAATAGATGACTGGCTTATGGTTTAAACTTTAGGTTCACTAGAACTCTTAGGTGGGGTATTAGACCTCATTTTAGAAAAACTTGATTTTTCATCAAAAAGTTCAATTTTCTTTCTGGGCGTCTGATAATAAGGACAATTAGGAGAGATATGTCCTCGTTTTCCACAATTGTAGCAAGATCTTACTTCTACAGATTGAAGAAAACTTTTATGTGGTATTGAGTTTGGTAAAGGTGTGAGATGTGTCATGTTGGGTTTTGTCACTTCTCTTTTAGATGTTTCAGTTTCTTTAACAAAATTAATTGTTTTGACATTTTGAACATCTTTAACTTTTAGTTTACTTGGACTTTGATGAATAATATGTTTATGGTTAACTGGTTTAGTCATTTTGGGTTCTGAAAACAACATTTGTGAACCTGACCTTACATTAACCCTTTTAATTTCATCATCCAAATTCTCAACTAGCAGTTTTCCTTTTGATTTCAAAATAGAATCCTTCTGTTTAGTGCCAAATTTCACTGGTTTACCCGTGGAATCAGGATCACTAACTAGAGGAGTGGATACCATATGATCCTTTATTGGGTTATTTTGATTGGTCTGCATTTTGTGTTCAGAAGGACTGCATGTGGTGGCGGAACTACTTTATAACCCGGACCTTCCGCATTATTTCGTTCTTTCACTAAGTTTTGAACTGTGTGAGAAGAACTAACCAAACTGTGCAGTTTTTATGTTAAAGATTCAACTTCGACTTCTAAAACTGCTTTTTCCTTTTTAGTTTCTTCCAAAGAGTTTAAATAAAACTTTATGTCATTTGATTGATTTAAGGCAACAACCTCAGTTTCCCTTAGTTTTTTCCCCAAAAGTTCTATCTTTTCTTTGAAACTGCACTCATTTTGTTTTAAAACGCGATTCGCTTCAGTACAAAGTTGTAAATCATTTACTAAGTTATCACTGTTTTCTAATAACCTAGCAAATTTCAGATCAATGCTTTCCCTAAATTTTTCACATTCAGAACAAGCATGTTTTGCAAATAATTGATCTAAAGAACTTACCTATGATGAATCAGTTGAATCAGCCATCAAAGTAGAATCAGACCCTTTGGTGACTGGAGATTCTGAAATCGTGGCTCTAAGTTCTTCCTCTACCAGGTGATTTACCACATTCACAGCTTCTTAAGTATCTGTGAATCCAAGGATCGTCGACAGGAATTATCAGTGTGAATTGATGTCAAGTCAACGTTAGCGGAATTAACGTTGATTTGGTTTAATTGTATTTAATCAACTTTCAATGACAATGAAATATCAAGAACACACGACACAAAACACAACTAAAGATTAATTAATGTTTTATTATAATGTGTTGAAGATTACAAAAGAATGAAACAATGAAAGCTATGATGTTTGTATATGTTATGATGATCGAAAGACTTTTGATGATTGTTGTAATGCTATTGCTGTTCTCAATCAATCAATCGTCTGTTTTCAATCGTGCTTGAATCGAAACCTAGGATCCATATTTATAGACAGATGTTTCAGTTATAGGAAACACCGGATCTCTTGGGATTTGATTTGTTTCTGATAAGGAATCATCGGATTTCTCGGGATTCGTATAACCGCCTTGTTGACTTGTTGACTTGTTGACTTGTAGCACTTGTATTTTGCAAGTGTTTGGACTCCGCAGAAATATTGTCTTCCGCAGATGTTTTGTTCTTCCGCATCATTTCTTGAACACTTCGAACTCTAGTTGATTTTGTTCATCCGTAGATGATCTTCGGATGTATTGTTACTTGTAAGATATACATCTACGGAAGAATGATATGTTCATCCGTAGGTGTTTCTTACACTTGGTCAATTTCAATAATTGATCAAGTATTATGTTTGTACCTGCAGCCATACATACATCAACACATATATAAATGGGTTAACCTATATATTTAATGCATACATAATAATGAATTACAAAAGTTCATTACAAATATTAATTCAAGTACTAAGCCTATACATAATGACTAGATCTACAGATTTTAGACCTAACAATACTCCCCCTTAGGCTTAGCTACTTGTACTCATTCCTTCAAAACTGCAAGATCTTTGATTCTAGCGATCATCTTGTTGTAGAAGTAGGAGACAGCAGTCTTCTGATCATCATACTTATACTTGATCTTCATGTTGCTCATCATCTTCAAAGTCTCATAACTAATTCCCAGAACATCTTCTTCTGTAGTGAGTGTGTCTAACACCTTGTTGTTATTCACCACTTCTAGCTCATCTTGTTCTGTTATTCTTAGTTCTGTTACTTCATCATATGTTGTTCCCTTCAGTAATCCAGCATTAAATCTTCTTCTTTTATATGCTTTTGCATGAAGTTTGTCTACTACTTGAATCACATGAACATGTAGAAATAGATCATTTTGTGCTTGTTCATCAGACAGCTTGGGAAAGAATTTGTCATTTAAGTATGAGGTGTAGCTGGGATGAAGCAGTTTGATTTCCACAGGATCAAAGATTCTGATCTTCTCAGCTTTCTTGTTCTCAGCATTTCTAAGTAGGACCAACTCTTTTGTCTTTTCTACATATCCCCATTCAGTGATTGGGTATGTGAATTGAGTCCCTTCTATACATTTAAGAGCTGCTTTGTTTCTGTTGTTGTAGCCAATCCTCTTCAAGAATTCATCATCTACATGTTCTGAGGCATTGGACTTGTATCTTTTGAGCCCTTTGATTCTCTTCTGATGTTCTATATCTTCTCTTTTAGCTTCAATCAGCACATCATCTTTAAATTTTGTCTTTAATTTTCCCACTAGAGTTGAGAAGTCTCTTCCTCTAGGGTGAATTGGATAATTGCTGATGTTTAAACTCTGAAGGTCTCTGATGTCATTCTCTGGCAGACTCACCACTGAGAGTACATCATGGAAGTATTCAACTCTTCCAGATGTTCTTTTAATAACAGCACAATCCCAGTCTGGATCATATTTCCATGCCATGATCTTGTGTTCTTCCGCAGAGCTGGGAGTTGTGAGGTGATCTATCAGTTGTATTAGAGTGGACTTTTGCTCAGTTATTTCTCTAACTGCAGTCCCAAGTGGCCATACTTTTCCGGGGATGACTTCCCTTGGCTCTCTAATCAGTTTCTCTTTTCCTTTGTGCTGATCTTTAGGTTCAACAGTTATGGGTTCAGCAGGGAGTTTGCTTTGTTGTTCATAAGATTGATGTGGAGCTTCAGTTCTGAACTTTACCCCAGTATCTAGTTCAACCTTCATTACATGCTCCATCATCCTTCTGAGTTCTCCTACTGTTCTTCCTTTAAGCTCATGAGGCTTGTAGTTATGTCCCTGTAACCAGCAAGTCATGTTGTATTTGCTCAGCTTGGCTGTGTCACAGTGTCCCAACTCCTTCTTTATGTTTTGAATTGATTGAAAGGTGCTGAATGCTTCATAATCACAGTTTGGAATCATGAAGCTGGCAAGCTCAAACTCTTTCAACAAGTTCTTCATCTCTGTCATGTTTAGTCTTTCAACCATGTCATAAGGGAAACCATGGTTTATAAGTGTCATGAACATAGTTGATTCAGGCCTCTCTTCAAGTATGTCACTTGTAGTCAGAAGATCATCAGCCTTTGAGACTTCTTGCTTTGGAGGAGTGTCTTCTTTGATTAATTCTTCCCATTCTTTGTCACTTTCATCTTTCTGTTCAGTGATGGGCTCCTCAGTAGATAAGTCTATTAAGGGGGTGTGTTCAGGAGAAAGCTTTTGTTTCTTTGAATTACTTTCATTGGTTGGCTTCTTCTCAGTAGTACCAAGGTACTTTCTTTTCCTTGAGTACCAGATCACTTCTTTTGATGCCTCAGAACTTTGTTTTGTTTGAGCAGTTGAAGTTTTGGCATAAGATTCCAATGAGCTGATCTTCAGTTTAAGTTGCTCAATTTCTTCTTCTTTTGTCTTTATTATTTTTGACTGAGCAGTCATAGTGCCAGATGCTTGTTCAAGTCTCTTCATGATCTTTTCTTTATCTTTCTTCTCATTCTCTGCTGACTCTATAAGCTCAGCTTCCTTGTCTAGCAGAGCATCAATGACTTCTTTATCACTTTGAGCATCTTCTCTCAGTCTCTTTATTCTTTCTTGCTGATTTATCAATTCTTCATCCTTTTCTTTAATTATGCCCTTCAGCTCTTGTATTCTTGCCTTTCTTTTATTTGACTTGAGCACCAGCTTGTTGTACTCAGCCACCAGATAACTCTTGCTTACAGGGATGTCATCATCACTCAGATCATCTTCATTATAGGCAATCACATCAACCTGATCTGCTTCTGTATCTCTTTCCTGATGCTGAGACTCAATCTCTTCTTCTTTTACCTCCTCATGATCAACACTTGCTGAGCTTGACTTTGCTTCAGTGGCTTGATCTTCCTGCTCTTGAAGAGTTTGTTGTTGTTGCTGATCAATCATGGGAGAAACTTGTTCAGTTTTATTTGAATGCACAGGGGATTCAGTCTTGGATAATGACAGTTTGACTGTACTTGCTTCTGAGACTAATTCTGTCTCTCCAGTGTAGATGCTCTCAGTATCTGAGTTTGGAGGTTGTTGGTAGAGTTGCATCTGAAGCTGATTTGGTGATTGGGGTTAATGGGAGAGATTGGTTCAGTATTTTGATTGGCAGGAGATTGAGCTTGGGGTGTTTGTTGTTGTTGTGGTGATAGATTGAGGATTGGAGAGATGGGTTCTGTAGTTTGGCTGGCTGGTGATTGTGTTTGGGGTGTTTGAGCAGAGCTGGTAGCAGAGCTCTCTTCCTCATCTTCCCAAACTAGCTCTGGAGGTATGTCTGCATTGGCATCAATCACATGAGCAAACATGTCTACGTCTTCTCCTTCATATCTCCCTGAGATTTTGTTCAGTACAGATCTGCCAAGGTGTGCTTGGATAAACACACCACCCTCCACATTTGTTCCAGGCAGGTCTGCATTAATGATGAGCTGAATGAATCTTGGAAACATATACATCTTATCAGCCTTCTGTACTCTGATGTGATCACACAAGCAGTTAAAGATGTACTTTGAGTAGTTGTAGGTCCTTCCCTCAAAGATGCCAATAATACCAGATGATATGTGTCTAGAAAATCTGTCAAGCCCAGATTTTCTGTTTGACATACACTTCAGATAAGTGTGACACAAAAATCTGTATGGTTTGCAGAGTCTTCCCTTCTTGATTTCTCCCTTTTCAAAGTCTCCATCATATCCCATTAGAAGAAAAACCTTTTCTATGTATTCATTATCAAATACATCAGGGTGTCCTGCTTCAACATCTCCCAGTTCTAGTACCCTTCTTATTGTTTGTTCGTCTATTCTCAGCCTTCGATTCCTTACTTCTGCAATAATTCCTTCATCATCTTCTTCTATACGCGCAGAATTCCAGAAATCACTGATATGCGATCGATAAATCGTTGGCTCTGCAGATAATGCATAGAAAACCCTTGATCTTCTCAAATATCTCATAATTTCTTGACATCCTTCTGACACAGGATCGTCAGGGTTCAAGAAAGCACATACATTATGCTCTTTTGCAAATCGATGATCCATCTGTTCATAAGAAAAGACTTCATTAGAATCATGTTATTGATATAAGAATACGAACAGTTGTGAGATAAAACAAGAATCAACTTGTTCATTCTTGATGATTACGACATGTTTTACCTTAATAGACGCTGATTAAGAACTCAGATATACGTTTGCTTAAGGTTTGATTTGATAAATTTTGAATGTTGAGAAAGTGGGAAAAATTTGTTGTGAGATTTTCTAGGTCTGAAAAAGTGAGCTGAAAAAGTGCATAATGCATTTGACAAGTCAAATCTCTTTATTTATACCCTCAGACATATTAATTTTCTCGGATTTATCTAGTGGGTCCCACATTGTACTCTTCCGTAGAAGTAATCTCATTAATTGTGATCGACAATTTACTCTTCCGTAGTATATTTACGGATCAACAACTTCTACTGATTGATCTTTGTTTATCCGTAGTTTACCAATCTACGGACAAACATTAATATACTAATGTTGATTCACACACAGTTGTATGTATGGCCCAACTCCATTGGTTGAACCAATTATTGCTATAGGACCTCGTTGGCTTTGTATACATGACAATTTAGTACAAGGAAACTTAAAATAAATTTCATGTAACCAACGGCTAATGTGATGCTCAGGTTTCAATTTCTTCAACTTGATAAAAATATAGACATTGCTGCTGCTGATATAAATGTTATTTCATGAATACTACTCCCCCTAAATTTGTGATTAATGATGAACTTAAGCATTTATCATAAATTTCTTTAAGAGGAATAACATAAACGCTCAATATATGATAATGATCAGATGCACTTAAAATGGGATCATACTATAATGCTAAGCCTCTTCCTGATTAGTTATGTTGTATAGTTGATACTGGAACAAGTTCTGATTGCAAGTATATTGTCCTTATAAATCCATACAAGAGCTCATGTATCAACTAGGCTTGCTGTTTATCATGTTTTATTGATTTAGAAATAACTGTCATGGACTTCACAATTGATTCACAAAGGTGTTGTCCTCCCTTTGTAAGTCAAATCATCATTCTTTCACTCTTGAGACTATGTACTTTAAATTATAATAGCTATCTTGAGATGTGTTTGACATCTCATTGATGCGATGTTGATAAAGCTCAGGATAATATACAATTGATCACTTAGGATTCTTTTGAGAGCTTTAGATATGATCATCATCAGGTCACCAGGTCTTTACTCACGTAAAACAGAGGTGCCTTTAACCCAGGTCTTTGTTCACACAAAACAGAGGGATGATATGAACATGATCTTTTCACCTTTGATACTGAGATTCAGTATGGTGATCATACACCCAGGTCTTTGTTCACACAAAACAGAGGGAGTATGAGTTGCAAAGATAGATAGTATAAAGTCTTTTACATAGTGTGTGCAGATGAATGATTTGATCACATTAGGATAAGACTCACTTTGTTTTCTCAAAATGAAGTTTCCCACAGACAATTATGACAATATTATGTTATGCAAGCACTAAGGTTTGTTTCCACTCAAGTTGAACCTACTCACATATCAAGAAACTTGTTGAGATATATTGATATTTGTTTATGCAGAAATAGGCAAAGCTATAGTTTACTATCATTTCCCATGCATAAGGCATACTGATGCATTATTGCACACAGCATGTTGTTTGTTTGAACTTTATTTAATCTAAGTTAATCATACCTAGAGACTCAATCAGAAAATTAAATCTGACTGAATCAAAGGCTTTAGTGAATAAATCAGCAAGCTGATTTGATGTATCCACTTTGACTAACTTGATCAATCCTTTTTCTGAGCAATCTCTCAGAAAATGATACCTAATCTCTATATGTTTAGTTTTACTATGTTGCACAGGATTAGCAGTTATAAACATAGCAGCTGAATTGTCTATATAGATTGAAGTTTGAAGAAAGTTGTAACCATAGTCAAGCAATTGGTTTTGTAACCAAAGCACTTGAGAACACCCGGCTGAAGCAGCAATGTACTCAGCCTCAGCTGTGGATACAGAAACATTTGTTTGTTTCTTGCACTGCCATGACACTAGCCTGGGTCCAATGAATTGACATCCACCGGTTGTTGATTTTCTATTGCTGTTACATCCACCATAGTCACTGTCTGAGTATGAGTAGAGTGTAAAGTCTCCATCCTTGGGATACCATAGACCAAGTCCTGGTTTTCCCTTGAGATATCTGAAAATTCTTTTGACAGCATTGAGATGTGACTCCTTTGGATCAGATTGGTACCTAGCACATACACACACAGCAAACATAATATCAGGTCTACTGGCAGTTAAGTACATAAGTGAACCTATCATAGATCTAAAAATTTTTGATCAATAGATTTTCCAGAGGGATCAGGGGCAATCTTATCAATTGTTGATGCTGGTGTTTTGCAAGAGGAGACTTCAGCAAAATTGTATTTCTTCAGAATTTGATGTATATATTTTTCTTGATTGATGAAAATTCCATCTGCTTTTTGATGAACTTGAAGGCCAAGGAAGAATGTTAATTCACCCATTGAGCTCATCTGAAATTCAGATTTCATCAGCTCTTCAAAATTCACACACAATCTCTTATTAGTTGATCCAAATATAATGTCATCAACATATACTTGGACTACTAAGAGATCTTGATGTTCTTGTTTGAGAAAGAGTGTCTGGTCAATTGTTCCTCTTTTGTAGCCATGCTTGAGTAAGAAGGATGATAATGTTTCATACCATTTTCTTGGTGCTTGATGAAGACCATACAAGGCTTTATCTAGTTTGTATACCCTGTGAGGATAATGAGGATCTTCAAATCCGGGGGGTTGAGACACATAAACTTCCTCATCTATTTTTCCATATAGGAAAGCACACTTGACATCCATTTGATACACAGTGAATTTCTTGTATGATGCATATGCCAAGAACACTCTTATTGCCTCAATTCTTGCAACTGATGCAAAAACTTCATCATAATCTATGCCTTCTTCTTGAGTGTAACCTTGTGCTATTAACCTTGCTTTGTTTCGGACAATAATACCTCTATCATCCAGTTTGTTTTTGTATAGCCATCTAGTTCCAATAGGATGTTGACCTTCAGGTAAGTCAACAAGACACCATACTTTTTGCTTTCTGAACTGTTGAAGCTCTTCTTGCATAGCTTCAATCCAGCTATTGTCTTTTAAAGCAGCTGTAATGTTTGGAGGCACCACTTGAGAAAGAAAACAGTTGAATAGAAAAGGTTGGCTGTACCACTTTGGCTCCTTGTAGTTCTCTTTTCAGGATTTCCAATGATATTGTTAAGTGGATGAGACTTATGAATTCTCATTGAGGGAGTTGACTCAACTGGAATGGATGATTCCAGATTAGTCATTTCCATTGCCTCTGACTGATTCATCTCAATTTGAGAATTCAAGAAATAATCAAATTGAGTCTCTGTTGATTGAGCTTCAGAAGTATCCGCAGTTTGATTTTGCTCTTCCGCAGGAACTTCTGCGGAAGTATTTTGTTCTTCCGTAGGAGCTGCTCCGGATACATGTTGGTCTTCCGAAGGAAGTTCTCCGGATACATGTTGATCTTCCGAAGGAATTTCTTCTGATGCATGCTGTTCTTCCGAAGGAGCTTCTCCTGATGCATGCTGTTCTTCTGATGAGCTTCTCCTGATGCATGCTGTTCTTCTGAAGCAGCTTCTGCTGATGCATTTTGTTTTCCGTAGGAGCTTCTACTGATGCATTTTGTTCAGTTCCACATGTAGTATCTGCTTCTGTTGAATTGTTGGCACTTGTAGATGTATGTATCCTTGGGGGATCAGCAGATAAAGGTACTTCAGTCATAATCGGTGGAACAAATGGATAGCATACTTCATCAGAACCTGTATTTGTCAAATAATCATAGTTAAAAGATTTAGACAAGGCATCTATGTCAAATAACCATGATGATCCTTTAACTGACTTAGTGAATACATTTTCATCAAAAGATACATTAGGTGTCTCTTCCACAATGTTATGCTGTGGAATATACACTCTATATGATTTTGATGTTGAAGAATATCCAACAAAGAAACCATCATATGCTTTTTCTGAAAATTTTCCTAATGACTCTTTGATGTTCAAAACAGTTACTTGACACCCAAATACTCTTAGATATCCTATGTAAGGTTTTCTTTTAAATAGGAGCTCATAAGGAGTTTTGTTATGTTCTTTGACAATTAATGTTCTATTTTGAACATTGCATGCAGTATTCACAGCCTCAGCCCAAAAGGTAATAGGTAGTTGTGAATCAGCTAGCATTGTTCTTGCTGCTTCAATGAGAGTTCTGTTTCTTCGTTCAGCAACTCCATTTTGTTGTGGAGTCCTTGGTGCACTGAATTGTCTTGCAATTCCTTTGCTCCTGCAAAAAGAATCTAGTTCAAAGTTAACAAATTCAGTACCATTATCACTCCTGAAAATTTTGACTTTTGTATCAAGTTGATTCTCAATCTTGATGACAAAGTCCATTAATGTTTCTGATGTTTCACTCTTTTGTTTTAAGAAAAAGACCCATGTAAATCTAGTGAAATCATCAACTATCACCAAACAATATTGCCTTTTTCCAATGCTCATTACATTGGTTGGACCAAAAAGATCCATGTGAAGCAATTTGAGTGGTGTAGTATTAGTATTGATTGTTTTTGGTTTATGTGACACTCTGTGTTGTTTTCCTTTGTAACAAGAAGAGAAATGAGTTGAGCAATGAAACTCTTTATTTGGTAATCCAATGACCAGGTCATGTTTCACCAATTTATTCATATTTTTCATGTTAGAATGAACAAGTCTTCTATGCCATAATTGTGACAAATCTTCTGAAAGTTTAGAAATAAGACAAGTTTCATGTTTTGTGAGAGAAGTGTTGTTCATGTCCAACACATAAGTGTTTCCTTTTCTTGCTGCTTTGAGAAGAATCCAATCTTCTGGGACAATAAATCCTGGCTTAAGAATGTAACAGTTAGTGTCATCAAACAAAGTAGTGTAATTTTGATCACAGATTTGAGATACACTAAGTAAATTATACTGTAAGTTTTTACAGTAATTTAGTTTATCAAATTTAAGTACACCATTGGTTATCATTCCTTCACCAACAATTTTACCTCCCTTTTTATCCCCACCAAATGCCACATAAGAAGCATTTTTATGTTTGAAATCATGGAGAAGAGAACAGTTTCCTGTCATATGCCTGGAACAACCACTATCAACATACCACATGTTGTCAGCTCTCCAATATTGTTCCTCTTTTGCCATTGGTGGCACTGTTTGATCCATATGAGCCATCAATGCTTGATTTTCTTCCAAAACTTCTTTCTCATACAGACTCCAGTCACACGTTCCATCTTGAAGTATGATCAGCCCTGACTCCTTTGAGTTACTTGGTCCTGCTGATTCTTGGTGGCTGGTGGGGAAGCATTGATCAGTTGAGATTGCTTGTGCAGAGGTCTTTGAGAAGATTGTTGATTTGCTTGAATCTGATGTTGTTGATGCTGCTGATGTTTGTCTCATCTCTGGATAAGACTGTTGATTGCATTCTCTTGAGAAATGTCCATAGAGATTGCATTTGTAGCATCTCACCTTTGATTTGTCAACACCAATCTTTGATGTTCTGCTTGCTGAAGCCAAGTTCTTATTTCTCCTGAGATATTGCTTAGCTCTATAAGCAATCATGGCCATCTGCCATTGTAGATCCATCTCTTCCACTACATCTGGGGGTAGTTCTTCTAAGTCTTGTTGACAGATATTTGCTGATGTTAGAGAGCTTCCCAGGTATGCTTGAAAAACTTGAGCTAAAAGCTGCAAAGGCTGCTCTTTGTTCTTCAGAGTCCAATATCACAGTTATTGGTTCTGACTGATTTGCTGAAAAGGAAGACTTAGTTGTTGCTGCAGATGTATCTTGTCTATCAGTAGTTCTTCCTTTATTCTTCTGCTGCTTGTCTTGAGATGATTTCTTTGAGGGTTTTGAAGCATAGAAGCTAACTTCCTCCTCATCATCACTCCTAACACAAGAGCTATCACTTTCATTGTTTGAAATAAATGCACTTCCTACATTATTTGTTTCTTTGAAGTGATAGGGTGAGACATGAGTTCTCACACTCTTGTTTCTTGATTTTTCATCCATTTCAAGAGCTTCCACTTTTGCAACCAGAGTATCTAAACCAGTTGCTTTCAGATCTATAGTATTCTTGAACATGGACACAGTATGCTTCCAACTTTCTGGCAAAGTGTGGAGCATTTTCTTGTTTAATTCCTCACTAGTATACTTCAACTCTAGAATATTCATCTCAGTGACTAACTGCATGAATCTATGAAGTTGCTGAGGAATTGATTCACCCTCAATATGATGAAAGGTTTCATATTGTGATCTGAGGGTGTCTCTCCTTATACTTCTTATCTCATCACTCCCTTCGCAGAGAGTGTGAAGAATCTTCCATAAGGAGTGAGCTGTTTTATAGTTCTCACACCTGATTAATATCTCTTCAGGTAAGGCCATACTAAGCAGACTGTATGCTTTTATATCGACTTTAACCTTTTTGACATCATCAGGTGATATATCTTTTGTGCTGATTGGTTGATTTTTGTCATTATAATCCGGCCCAAGAGTGGGTGGAATATAAGGACCTTCAGTAATGGAAATCCACAAGTCAGAATCAGTATAGTTTACATGATTCCTGAACTTGATTTTCCATGACTAAAAATCTGCTTTTGTTTCCAACTTCGGGGGTTGGTAAGATGAACCACTGAAGTTGCTCATGATGCTCACAAGATCTATTATTCAATTGATTTGAATATAGATTGGTAAACGAAAACAAACACAATTAAACACAACTAACACTGATAGATCAATTGATCTAAATCAATGAGCACTTGGCTCTGATACCACCTGTGAATCCAAGGATCGTCGACAGGAATTATCAGTGTGAATTGATGTCAAGTCAACGTTAGCGGAATTAACGTTGATTTGGTTTAATTGTATTTAATCAACTTTCAATGACAATGAAATATCAAGAACACACGACACAAAACACAACTAAAGATTAATTAATGTTTTATTATAATGTGTTGCAAGATTACAAAAGAATGAAACAATGAAAGCTATGATGTTTGTATATGTTATGATGATCGAAAGACTTTTGATGATTGCTGTAATGCTATTGCTGTTCTCAATCAATCAATCGTCTGTTTTCAATCGTGCTTGAATCGAAACCTAGGATCCATATTTATAGACAGATGTTTCAGTTATAGGAAACACCGGATCTCTTGGGATTTGATTTGTTTCTGATAAGGAATCATCGGATTTCTCGGGATTCGTATAACCGCCTTGTTGACTTGTTGACTTGTTGACTTGTAGCACTTGTATTTTGCAAGTGTTTGGACTCCGCAGAAATATTGTCTTCCGCAGATGTTTTGTTCTTCCGCAGCATTTCTTGAACACTTCGAACTCCAGTTGATTTTGTTCATCCGTAGATGATCTTCGGATGTATTGTTACTTGTAAGATATACATCTACGGAAGAATGATATGTTCATCCGTAGGTGTTTCTTACACTTGGTCAATTTCAATAATTGATCAAGTATTATGTTTGTACCTGCAGCCATACATACATCAACACATATATAAATGGGTTAACCTATATATTTAATGCATACATAATAATGAATTACAAAAGTTCATTACAAATATTAATTCAAGTACTAAGCCTATACATAATGACTAGATCTACAGATTCTAGACCTAACAGTATCCGACATCGCTTGCTCAGCTGTAATCTCACCTTCACTAGCAGATCCATCATCCAGTGCTTTGACAAAGGCAATATTTGATTCCCCTGGAGAGACAAATCAGAAGGAACAATCTTGACCTTAATCACCTTGAGCAGTCAAAGCCTTTGTCTCTTTACTTGAAGAAGCAGTTCCAATCATGTCTTTGTCTTGACGGGTGAAAGTAGGAAATGGGTTACCATTTCCTGTTTTCTTGGGCTTTACACATTCACGTTTAAAATGCCCCTTTTAACCACAGTTGAAACATGTGACTTTGGTTTTGTCAAAACCAAAAGTCGTATCTTTAGTGGCGACTAAATTTTGCCCCGTCTTCTTGACAAACTTCTTAGCTCTTCTTACTGCACTGGCTAGAGCCCACATGATGTCCATTCTTTCCAGCTCATTTTTCATCAACTCATAATCCTCATCAGCAAGATGACAATTTCCAATCATACCGGCAACTAGACCATCATAAGATTGTACCACTGCTGCTAGAAGATCCATATGCTCCTTAGCCACTTCCACTGTGCAAGATGATCCTGACGTTTCGGTTCCTGATGCAGTGGTTTGGGAAGGAGTAGAAGAACTAGACACGAATGCTATTTGTAACGGTGCTCCTGAAACAGCTGGAGTCGGAACTGAGTTGTAAAGTGAAGGATTCTGAACATAGGATCCTTTCTACGTGTAGATACATCATATTTCTAGTTTATGAGCTTTAATGTAAAAGTCTTTCATGTCTTACACATGTGTAATGAATTGGTTCAATGAAATATAGTATGTGATTGATGTTTATTCATGTTTATTTATTTCATATTATTATTGTGTTGAAGTATAATGTATATGTATGACCATATTATATAGGTTTGAGGGTGTTGTACATGATTCTTAGTCAATGATGATTAAGTAATGTGTTCAACTTAGTCGGATGAGTCTTCATGCGAATGGACCATACTTATGGACCATACGCATGAATACATCATGCTTATGGACCAGTCGCTTGACTAAAATAGGAGACTGGATTAGTCGTACGAATGAGACATAAGATTGACTCAGTCGCATGACTGAACCTTCAGTCGTGCGTATTACTCAATCGCATGATTCAGTCGCACGACTGAACCATGCTAATGGTTCAGTCGTACGAATGAAAACCCCTAACCTATAAATACAACTTAATTTGTGGAAAAACATAACAATTGAAAACACTCGTGCTCTTACGAACCCTAGCCGTCCAGAACGTCCAAGGAAGCCTGTCCAAGTTCATAGATCATTCCTGACGATCTCTATTCGTTCATAACGTTTAGTTTCAATCATATATCGATCGGGTAATTGTTCTCACTGATTGGATCGCCAATGAAATAGGATTCCGCACTATTTGATTCGGTATAAACGCAGAATCTGTAAGTATTCCGTACATACACGGTCCTGACAAGTGGTATCAGAGCTTTGGCTCTTGATTTTGCGTTTGATTCAATTAGAATTGTGTCAAAAATCACGTTTTAACTCAAAAGAGTCATCTTTTTGAGTCCACAGGTGTTTTCCGTTGTTTCCAGGCATTAAAGTTGAAGTTTTTCGTCATACGGCAGATTAGGGTTTCTGGATAAATCGTAATTCGTGTCTAAGTGCCAAAAATTCGATTTTTCCAAACACAGCAGCCTTCAGTCGCACGAATAGCTCATTCGTACGATTGAACCCATTCGCACACTCCATTCGCACGACTGAACCCAAGTCGCATCCTTCATTCGCACGACTGAACCACTTCAGTCATTTGAGTCCATTCGCCTTGTCCATACGCACGACTGAATCCAATCACACGATTGAATTCATTCACACTCTTTCATTCGCACGAGTGATCCATACGCATTGTTCATTCGCACGATTGAAGTTGTCCTGTTCTCAAAGTACAAAGTTCGTACAAATGGAAGATCAGTTTTCAGCGTTTACTACCGGGAACGACTCACGCATCCAGAACCTTCTGTTTTTGGAGAATGAGGTTGGAAATCATAATAAACCGCCAAAGCTGATAATGTTTGATGAATTATCCTCAGTAATAGCGGTCTGAGATTTACCTAAATGTAGTTGATCCCAATCTTTGGACATCCATCGAGACTGGTTATACAGTGCCAGTTAGTGCTAACGGAGTCAAGTTAACCTTGGGAGGAATGATTGAAGCTCAGAAGATTCTCTACAATGCTGAGAAGAAAGTTTATGCCCTGTTGACTCAGTCAATTTCGAAAGACATCTTTCATTAGTTCTTTGAGAACAAGCAGGCTAAGAAGTTGTGGGATGCATTGGAGAAAAGATACGAAGGAAATGCAACGTTAAAGGCACTGAAGGCTAAAGCTCTCAAGAAGGAGTTTGATAATTTCTCTTCGATAGGAAATGAGAGCTAAGATGATGTTATTGACAGATTCTACCATCTGATAAGTGAGCTACACACTCATGGTGTAACGACGTCTATGGAAGATGAAGTTTCAAGGTTTGCAGATGGGTTGCCTGAGAAATGGAATTCATTTGTGTCTAACTTGAGATAAAACGACATACTTACTACGTTGGACATAAATGACTTCATCTTGAAGTTAAGGGAGGAGGAACTGAGGATGAAGTACAAGTCAAAGAAAGGATCTTACGTTCAGAATCCTTCACTATATAACTCAGTTCCCACTCCAACTAGTTCAGGAGCAACACTACAAATAGCGTTCGTGTCCCGTTCCGCGGCTCCTTCCCAAACCACAACTTCAGGACTTGAAATGTATTGGTCATCATCGACTCAATACATAGTGCCTGAAGCCAATACAACGAAGTTGAAGACCAAGAATCTTGGTAATATCACAGTGGAAGTTGCAAAGAAGCATATGGATCTTCTAGCAGCAGTGGTCCAATCGTATGATGGTTTAGTTCCTGGGAAGATCGGAAATTGTCATCTTGCAGATAAAGACTACGAGCAGGTTGACGAGAACGAGCTGGAAAGAATGGATATCATGTGGGCTCTAGCAAGTTCAGTTAGATGAGCTAAAAAGTTTGTCAACAAGACGGGGCAGAATCTAGTAGCCATGAAACATACGACTTTGGTTTCGACAAAACCAAGGTCACCTGCTTCAACTGTGGTGAAAAGGGGCATTTTAAACGTGAGTGTGTGAAGCCCAAGAAAATGGGAACTGGTAACCCATTTCCTACTTTCAATCGTCAAGACAAAGACATGGTTGGAACTAGTTCTTTAAGTAAAGAGACTAAGGCACTAACTGCTCAAGGTGATGAAGGACAAGACTAGTCCTTCCGATTTGTCTCTCCTGGAGAATCAAACATTGCTTGTGTCGAAGCATTGGATGATGGGTCTGCCAGTGAAGGTGAAATTGCAGCTGAGCAAGCTATGTCTGATTCATTAGAAGCTATAAACGTGGTAAATCAAGTGATTGAGGAAGAGCTCAGAGCAACAAGTTCAGAAACTTTAACAACAGAAGAGTCAACCTCTGCATTGATGGCTGATTCAACTGACTCCTCACTGGTAAGTTCCTTAGATCAATTATTTAATAAACATGCGTGTTTTGAAAGTGAAAAGTTTAGGGAAAGCATTGATCTAAAATTTGCTCGGTTATTAGAACACAATGATAACTTAGTAAATGACTTACAACTCTGCACTGAAGCTAATCGTATATTAAAACAAAATGAGTGTAGTTTTAAAGAAAAGATAGAACTTTTGGGTAAACAACTAAGAGAAACCGAGGTTGTTGCCTTAAATCAATCTAATGATATAAAGTTTTATTTAAATTCATTAAAAGAAACCAAAAAGGAGAAAGCAATTTTGGAAGTCGAGGTTAATTCATTAAAACAAAAACTGCATAGTTGGGGTAGTTCTTCTCACATAGTACAGAACTTGGTGAAAGAACAAAACAATAGGGAAGGTTTGGGATACAAAGTCGTGCCACCACCACATGAGATCCTTTTGAATACAAAATGTAGACCTACTAATAACAACTCAATTAAGGATCATGTGGTGTCTACTCCTCTAGTTAGTGATCTTGATTCCACGAGTAAGACTGTGAAATCTGACACTAAACAGAAGGAGTCTACTTTGAAAGCAAAAGGCAAGATGCCAGTTGAGTATTTGAATGATGTATTCAAAAGGGTTAATGTAAGGTCAGGTACACCAACATCCATTTCAGAACCCAAACTGACTAAACCAGTTAACCACAAACGTATTAATCATCAAAGTCCAACCAAAGTGCAAGTTAAAGAGGTTCAAATGTTAAAACAAATCAGTTTGTTAATAAGGATGAAACATCTAAAAGAGCAGTGTCAAAACCAAACCAAGAAACATCTCACACCTTCACTAAACTCAACATCACACAAAAGTTTTTCTCAATCTATAGAAGGGAGATCTTGCTACAATTATGGAAAACGAGGACATATTTCTCCTAATTGTCCTTATTATCAGACACCCAAAAAGAAAATTGAACTTTTTGATGTAAAACCAAGTTCTTCTAAAACAAGATCTAACACTCCAACTAAGAGTGTTAGTGAACCTAAAGTTCAAACCATAAGTCAGGTGTCTGTTTACCACAAACAGGCCTTACACAAGACTGGCTTATAGAAAGAAAAATCAAATATAGGGTCTGCTAGTGAGAACCATAAGAAGAAAGATATGCCCTTATCCTCTAAAAGACAATGGGTTGAGTTTATGATGTGTGATTCTTCCGGGTCACCCAAGCCAGTTAAGGCTTGGGTCCCAAAACTGAACTAATCATTTTCTTCGTATGTGCAGGGTGTCCCCTACAATGCTATCACAAATACCTGGATTATTGATAGTGGGGCGTCCAGGCACATGACAGGGAATTCGTCTCTCCTTTTCAATATTAGACAAATTAAAGGGCGACATGTTTCATTTGCTGGGAATAAAGGAGGATACATCACTGCTCAAGGCGAAGTGGGAAACGAGAAAGTGAAGTTTGACAAGGTCAACTACGTTCAACAACTACAGAACAATTTACTTTCAGTCTCCCAGATCTGTGATAAAGGTTTTAAAGTTGTATTTGACAACAAGAAGTGTTACATGTTGAAGAAGAACTATGTGATTGAGGAGGATAAAGTTCTTATGTCAGCTTCAAGATATAACGACTTGTATGTCTTCGATCTATCAAAAGCCTCCACAACTGATCACAATGTTCAATGCTTCCTGTCAAAGGCAACTGAGAGTGATTCAATCTCCTGGCATAGGAGAATGGGACACATTAATCCAAGGAAGATGAATCATTTAGTTCAAAATGATTTAGTAAACGGAGTAACTGTCAAGAACTTTGAACTCCCGGATTTTTGTGTAGCATGTAAGAAAAGGAAACATACCAAGAAGTCTCACAAGTCATAGAAAGTTAATTCAATTGATGTACCTTTTGAGCTTCTACACATGGATCTGTTTGGTCCTGTCAGTACAAAGAGCATTACTGGAGATCTGTATTGCTTTGTAGTAACGGATGATTACTCAAGAGTCTCTTGGGTTATGATTCTGAAAGCCAAATCAGAAACTTTTGAATCATTCAAACATCTAGTTACTACTTTGGAATCACTCAACAAACTGAAAGTAAGGCAGATTCGATCAGACAACGGAACATAGTTCAAGAATCAGTGGATGGTGGCATTCTGTAGAGAGAAAGGAATCGTACATCAATTTACCTCTACATACACTCCACAAATGAATGGCGTTGCTGAAAGGAAAAATCGAAGCCTGGTAGAGACTGTCAGGACAATTCTAGTTGACTCAAAATTGCCTATTCAATTCTGGAATGAAGTAGTGGCCAATGCGTGTTACACGCTCAATCGAGTCTTAGTGGTCAAACGACATGGGAAAACATGTTATGAGCTGCTCCAGCGACGTAAACCCAACTTGGAGCATCTAGAACCATTTGGCGCACCGTGCATGTTGTTGAAGAAAACTCATACTGGAAAGTTTAATGAGAAGGCAGAACAAGGTATTTTTCTCGGATACAACTTACCAGACAAGAGAGTTTATAACAACTCAATTGGTTAGGTAGAAGTATGGTGCAACGTTGATGTTCAAAGATACACCACCCGCTGCTGGAAAAGGACCCTCATTCTTCTTTGACTATGATGGATTCTTCAAGTCCTTCACACTACCTCCTTCTCCCACTGATGATGAGCTTTCTGCTAGGATGATGTACGATGTTCTGAACGCTCCACTACCAGACTCAACATCAACGGCTCCACGAGATGATACTTCTACCCCTTCAGGGGGAGAGCTTGAAGTAAGTGATTCTTCTTCAGATGAGAAGCAGTTGAGACTACAAATGTAGAACAGGAGGAAGAGGTTCCCACTAATCAAAGTACACAAGCATCACATCCTGATGCCTCTGACACTTCGGAACCTCATACTCCAACAGCTTCAGATACTGAACATGGGTTTCATAATCTGGATAATGAGGTAGTTGTTCCCACAACTCCCGGATCTCGGATAAAGGTTTATCATCCCTTGGATAATGTCATTGGGGATGTTCAGTCGGGAGTACAGACCAGAAATCAGCTATACTTAGCTGATTATGCCTCGGTAATGGAAAAAGGATATCTTCACGATGGCGCATATCGATGTTTTGTGTCTCAATTTGAGCCAAAATATGTGAGTGAAGCCCTAAACAATGAGGCATGGGTCAGTGCAATGCACGAAGAACTCCTACAGTTCAAGAAGTTAGGAGTATAGACCCTTGTGGACAGACCAAAAGGTGCTAAGGTGATTGGCACTAAATGGGTGCTGAAATGCAAGAAAGATGACTAAGGGGTCATAATCAAAAACAAGGCTCGACTTATGGTTCAAGGGTTTAGACAAGTCGAAGGCATTGACTACAATGAAGTGTTTGCACCAGTGGCTTGAATGGAAGCAATCCGTATCTTTCTAGCCTACGCATCCTACATGAAAATTAAAGTCTATCAACTAGATGTGAAGAGTGCATTCCTTCATGGTGAAATCCATGAGACAGTCTACGTCAGTCAACCCGAAGGATTCGAGGATCCTCATCATCGGGATAGAGTTTACAAACTGGACAAGGCTCTTTACGGGCTCCATCAAGCCCCTAAAGCCTGGTATGAGAAACTCTCAGCTCATCTAGTGAAGCATGGCTTTCGCAGAGAAGTTATTGACTATACGTTATTTATCAAAGAAAAAGATGGTGATTTACTGCTGGTACAGATATATGTTGACGACATAATCTTCGGTTCCAAGAATGAAGAATTATGTAAAGAATTTGAATCTGCAATGAAAGCAGAGTTTGAGATGAGTGCTATGGGGGAGATGAAGTTCTTCTTTGGCTTACAGGTGGATCAGACACCCAAAGGAATCTTCCTGCATCAGACCAAATATGTAGGTGATATCCTCAATCGGTTCGACATGAAGAATGCTTCGGTTGCTGGAACTCCATTTGCCACTAACCATGACGTTGCACCCGACGAAATTGGTGATTTGGTTGATGCTACAATGTACAGAGGAATGAGCGGATCCCTAATGTACCTCACAGCCTCTCGTCCTGATATTATGTATGCAACGTGTCTTTGTTCCAGATATCAGGCAAAACCAAAAGTGAATCATCTCATCGGATTTAAACGAATCTTTCGTTATCTGAAGGGTACACCAACACTCAGGTTGTGGTATCCTCATGATGATGACTTTGAGCTTACAGCGTATAGTGACTCGGACTATGGTGGTTGCAAGATGAATTACAAATCAACATATGTGGGATTTCAGTTCTTTGGTAGACGGATAGTCACCTGGCAGTGTAAGAAACAGTATCAGTTGCTCTGTCAACTTGTGAAGCTAAATATGTTGTTGTTGCAAGTTGCTATTCACAAATCATTTAGATTCAATAGCAAATGCGCGACTACGGTTTGCAATTTTCTAACACCCCTATTTTTGTTGATAATTCTGCTGCTATTGCTGTCTCCAAAAATCCGGTCCAACATCCTAAAACTAAACACATCGGTATTAAATATCACTTTATACGTGACTGTTTTGAAAAGCAATTAATCGATATTGTTAAAATTAATACGGACTTTCAACGCGCCGACCTTTACACAAAAGCATTTGATAAACCGAGGTTTTTATATCTTTTAGAGGTTAATGGCGTGAAAAAGAAAAGCAATATGACTCTAGAAGATGAAAGTGCGTAGTCCGACTTTTTTTGTTTTTATTTCTTTTTATTTTCTTTTATTTATTTTATTTTCCTGTCTCTTAAAAATCCAGAAAACACAAAAAGATTTTCGGTTTTAGAATTTTAGGGAGAGAATAGGTTAGGTTAGTATTTAATTCGTGCAGTATTTAATTACTTAAAAAAACGAGGGAGGAGGGTAGCTTAGCTAAAAGAAATGAAATCAAATCTGTGATTCTGATTGAATGCTTATGGAAAATGATAGTACACAGTGAACAAATTGTTTGGGACCTCAAAAGCACCTAAATGATTAAGTTGCAAAATTCAAAGTATAACTCTGAGAAGTCTAAGCAAAATAAAAGGAAAAATGATAGTAAAACTAGTCTGCTACTGAGGTAACATAGAGAAAGTAGACCTAGAGGTTGCTATTCCATTGTATGATGTGTCGGTAGATTCAACATAATAGATGAGTAAACCTCATTGGTGATTTAAATTCAAACTAAGTTGTTCAACTTGCTGTGGGTTCCCATCTTATCCCTGGTTAACACAATCAATGTAGTTCCAATAAGGGGTGACGAGCAAAATAAACGCCACAAATGTGTGTTGATGACCATAAAAATGAGCAAAACACATGAGAAAAAAATTGTTAAGCGCAATCAAGCTAATGACAAATGTTATTGGTGTGTTAAGTGCAAAAAGAAAAGAAAAATGCTCTCACAAGAAGATAGGTTGTGTGCCTCTCTGCTGTGCCATGGCACTGACCTGAGGATAAGCATAACCTAAATATTCTAAAATTCATAGTTGTTTGCGCCTCTCTGCTGTGCGATGGCACTGACCTGAGGCTTGGCATCTCTTTAAAATCTCTTAGAATAGTCTCTTCTTGTCAAATACCCGTAGACCGCTCAAAAATCTCCTGAGGAATGTTTATTACCATATGTGAGTCAAAAATCTGTGTATTGATTTAAGAGGACAAATATACTGACAATCATCGTGGCTGCAATTCTTGACAGTCAAAATCATTTTGTGCATCTTATAGCTCTAGTATGATTTCCTAAAATTGCTATTGACTCTTGGTCAAAACAAGAATCTAGCATCAAAATGTTTTATTAAAATATCCCAAATGATTCTGATATACCTGTATGATTCGATAATGAATCGTTCCTGAAATGATCAAATTAACTTGAAGCTGTGCTGCTCAGGAAGAAAAATCTGCCAGAAGGTTTTCTAAAAGATTTCAATCCATCTCTAATCAAAAACCCTAAAATATGTATTGTTCTGTCTTTGATTTCAAGTTGTTTTTTTCTATTTTTCTATTTTTCCGTTAGGTAAAAGTCGGACGATACAACAAGATGAATTCTATGGATCACTCACTAAAAGGATCACATCTGAGGTGATCAAAGGTTTTCAAATTTAAATGATCACGTTTGAGATGATCAAATGGTTTTAAATTAAAAGGATCACGTCTGAGGTGATCAAATGCGTGTCAAATTAAAAGGTCATGTTTGATATGATCATTGTGCATAATGTTTTATCAAAAGGTCAAACTTTAAGTGTGTGAAAGTTTCTGAGGTCAAACTCATAAGTATGAGCCAATCACACGATTGGACCATATGTATGAGCTAATCGCACGATTGGACCATGAGTATGGGGCAATCATACGATTGGACCATTAGTATGGAACATCCATACGAGTGGATCACCAGAATGAACCATTCATACGACAGGATGAAGGAGTATGAGCCAGTCGCACGAGTGAACCCCAGTCGCACGACTAAACCCCAGTCGCACAATTGTAGCATGCGTATGGGTCCAGTCGCACGACTGAACATTAAAAGTAGTATAAATAGAGGGGTCAGTCGGTCGTAACCCTTACAACCCTCCAAGTTCTCTGAAATCGCTCATACATAGACACCAAATTCCGTTCTAGCTTGATTTCTTGCTAATTGTGATACTAACCAATCTATTGTTCATCTACAGATATTGTTGGACTGAAATCGATCAAAATGATCAGTGAAATCAAACCCTAAGTGACCTAATTGGTTAAAATCAAGAAATCAGTAAAACCACTAAGATAGACAACTTAAATGAACAAAATAGTTGATTTATAGGACATTAGGTTCTATTTAGAGTGTTTACGAGTCAAATGAGTCTAAACACGACGTCTAACATCAAGTTTTTAACAAGATTCTAGGTCGGATGGTCGCATAGAGCCTTCTGCGAATGGACACTCTAAATGAACTTCAGTCACACGATTGAGCCAGACACAAGATTAATTCGCACGATTGAATCATTTGGTGACTCAGTCGCACAACTGACTCAACCACATGGCTTAACAAATGACTAAGTTCAGTCGCAAGCTTAATCGCACGACTGAACTCAGCCGCATGGTTAATCGCACGACTGAACTCAGTTGCATGCTCAATCGCACGACAGAACTCGGTCGTATGGTTCAGTCGCACGACTGAGCCAGTGTTAGGATCTGGTATTTGAACAAAACACCAACTGATTAACGTGTGAACCAAACCAAATAGTGCGGAATCCTATTTGACTGGCGATCCAATCAGTGAGAACGCACGTAGAAACAATAAGGTATTGAATCTAACGTCAAGAATCGATTAGGAATCGATCTACAGCGCTCTATGAACTTGGAGTATGAACTTGGAGGTTTCTGGACGGCTAGGGTACGTCTGGAGTCGAATTGGAATGAATGCTTACGTTTTTCCATGAATTAGGTGGTATTTATAGGTTAGGTTGCTTATTAGTGCGACTGAACCATTAGTATGGTTCAGTCGTGCGATTGAGCCATGCGGTTGATCCATTCGCACGACTGAGTGTTCAGTCGTGCGACTGAGCCAATCTAATGTTACAATCATACGACTGATCCAATCTCCTGGTTCAGTCGTGCGACTGAATCATTCGCCTGAAGTTGTTCATGTGTATGGTCCATTCGCATGGGCCATTCGCATGAGAACTTCATATTGCTAAGTTTGAATGTATTCATTAATATAACATTATGTGTATCAATTCAAACAATCACAAACCTATATAACCAATTCAATATCAACTCATTAATGAAATATTAAACATTATATGTCATAATCAAACATTCTCATTTCATTAATATCCCAATCATTACATAAATGTAAGACAACCAAGACATATTACATTCATATCAGGATCTAGGTACATATGTATCAACAAACTCCCCCTTGGACCTAGATCTATCTAATGTCTTACCTTCTGCATCACCTCTTCATACTTCTTGTACTTTTCCTCTCTTGTGACTCCTGCGTGTATCTTAAACGCAATGCAGAGTCTTATGACATTTTGGAATTGGAGGGCTTGTACAATATCTTGCATGTCATAGAATAGTGCCACTTGTACAATGTGTATACATCATTAGCAGACAAGTTAGTGAGCCACATCGGGACAAACACCCTGATGGTATCCATTTGTCCCTCTTTATTTAGAACTATGACCGCCTCCCCGGTTCTCCAATCATAGTACCACCACTTAAAGTGTGGAGTGAAGTCTTGTGGATTTCCCTGAGAGGGATTCTTGACATTGTTCTTGGGGGACTCCACTTCAGCACTGTCTTGGGCTTACCAGTTATGGGATCAACTTCAAAACGTCTGATATACCTCGTAGGTTGTTGAGGTTTGAAGTTGACCCACCTGGTGTGGTACTCTTTCTTCAGGGCAGCCTCAAACCAGCCTGACATTTTCCTCGGGTCAGCATATAGTAGCTTCAATTTAGCCCAGCTCAAAACCAGGTAGAGTCTTTAGAGAAATCTAAAGTACTCTATGCCCTTCTCCATATTTATGGCATGATCCCACGCAATAATCCTGCCTGACACCTTATGATGTTTCTGCACTTTGTAGAGTTTGGTCTAGACATTCTGTTTAGGAGCGGCACGATGGGCTCGGATTTCCTCGAAACATGTAGCCCATTCTGCCTTTCTGATATAAACATCGACGTTTGAGGCTTGGGATTTTCCTTCAGTCTTCTCAGACTCTTGCTCCATCTGATCCAATACCTCAAATGTATCACTGACTAGGGATTCACCCGGATTGGGAACCACATTTCCCTCGTTGTCAGCGTACTCAGGATAATGTTCTGCTGTGACGGCTTCGATCTCTATCTCATCAATGTCATTCAGCTCTTCTTCACTGGTAGACTCAAAAGTTGGAGCATCCTTAATGATCTCATTTGGATTCAGCTTGAACATCTCAGCCAGTGCTCATTTGTAAGATCATGAATTATTTCCCCCTCTTCAGTGGTATAACTCACTAATCTCCTGACGATCCTTGCAGATCAAGAATCATAGTCAATTGAGTCTTGACCTGCTGTAGGGGAGCAACATCATATTCATCCCTTTGAAAGTTTGGATCTGCTTGATTTAAAATATGTAACACATCAAACATTAGTTAATAATCAAAACAGAAATACATTAACCTTATATAAACATTAAGTACATAAGTTTGATACATGATTCAAGTACAAAAGCTATCAAATACATAAACGTCTAATCATTACTTTTGTCTTGAATAGCTGGATCATCACTAGGTGAGGCAGAAGAAGAAGCTCGTTGGTCTTGATTTCTCTTTGATCGTCTTTCTTGACCCTGAGCTGAGGCAGATGCAGCTGTATCTCCTCCTTCATCATCATCATCCTCCTGCCTTTCCTCCGTCTTTTCTTCATCATTTCCTTCATCATCATCACTCTTTTCATCTTCATCCTCATCCTCATCCTCATCATCATCATCATCATCACCATCATCATCACCATCTCTTTCCTTTATATTCAGAGGCTCATCTTTAGTTCCTTTGAGCTTGAGCATGATAGTCTTTTTGGCATCCTCCAACTCCTCAATCTTCTTTGCTGATGCGACTTTATGCTCCTGGAGTTGGGCAATCTCTTGGCTCTGAACAGCCATTTTCTGTGCCCGCTGCTCAATCAGCTGAGCCTGCTGAGAGATCTGCTGGGATTGTGTAGCTGTGAGATCTGCCAACTGACGAATCTGTGCAGTCTTCTCGTCATCGGCTGCTAACAGACGCATCACCATACGGTTTAGCGCTGATAGTTGTTCCTCTACCCCAATGGGAGGTAGAGGTGATCCATATAGATGGGTGGGATGTGATGATGGCCCGGCTTGGTGGCTAGTGGTAGTGGTGGTGGCAGAGGTGAAGATTGGGTTAGGTCTAGATGATAGTGGTGGTGATGTAGGTGTGGTAGATATGGTGGTGGATTGGATATATGTAGTGGTGGGTGGTGTGGTGACTGTGGTAGAAGGTATGGTAGTGGTGGTAGGAGCTGTGATGGTGGCTGTGGTTGTGATCAAAGTAAACCTTCTTCTCTTGCTCTTCATGCCATGAGGCTGAGCCATCCTCTTCTTTCTAGTTCCCTTTGAGGAGGATGCTCCCCCTTGGCTGCTGGGTGGGTCCGGAGTATATGATGGATCTGTATCAGCAACTGCAGTATCTCTGGACTCCCCTTGGCGTCCACCAACCGCCCTAATACCTCTCTCAGTGGCAACCACCTTGCTGCCCACTGTTCGTACCAGAGGTTCTTCATCTGACTCCTCCTCCTCTTCCATTTGGAAGTCAGGGTCAATAGGAGCTGATTTGGGTCCACCCTGAACATCTCCTCCCTGATCACCATCAGGATCATCGTCGTCGGAGTCATCGGAGGGTAGAGCAATCTGCTCAACATCTGAGTCACTGTCATCGTGGCGCCACTTCCTTCGAGCCGGCGCCACATAATCCTCACGGGCCAGATGCCCAAACAATCGCCTGACAGGGGGTTTCACCTGCTTCCCCCTGTACACCTTCATCCGGCCTAAGGTGGTATCATCCATCACCTCAAGCACCACGACATCTTCCTTCTCCTTCAGCAAGGAAGGGAGCTTCTGGTCAATAATCATCTGCATGAATCGAGGGTACATGCAGAAGCCCTCCTTCCCTTTCCCCTCAATGTTCTCCACCAAGTAGGTGAAGATCATCCTGGAGAAGCTGAACGGATGGTTCAGCACCAACGCTACATATGCGTTCTGGATCTGATCCGACAGCTCATCAAATCCTCCCTTCCTAGACGCTATGCACTTCAGCAGTACGTGAGCAAGGTACTTGAGCTGGGGACACAGGTTGCTCTTGTTGAGCACCCCTGCGTTGATGTCCCCAGAGTACTTAGCTCGTAGGAAACATCCTCTGACAGTAAGGGGGCGTAGTCTAGTAGGACAGTCAGCATCGTCCCCAACTGCAGCACAATCCTGAGATCCTCCTCCGTGATCTCAATAGCCTCTCCAAAGATAGATACTCCTGATACAATGAGGCTCAGAAGATCTGTCAACTACTGCACCTTCCCAGAAGGCCTGCTGTATAGAGCGATACGGTGTACATGGAGCAGATATAGCATGAGCAATCCTCGATCTCCTCAGAAAAGTGATAATGCCAGAAAAGTCTGAAGCATTTCTGGATGTCAGATCCAGATGAGCACAAATGTTGTGCTTAGTACTCATGGTCCAGCGACTCGCCATCTGTTACACAATGAAAATAAACATTAGTATCCGTTGGCTAAAAATGTCTTGAATCACTTGGACTTGAAAACATTCTGTTCTGTCATGCGAATGAGGTTGTGCGACTGAGATCAAGTCGTGCGAATGAGCAGTGCGACTGAGATCCAGTCGTGCGAATGACTCCATACGTACGACTGAGTGTGCGATTGAACTCATACGTATGTAAACTCATGCGTTTACACCAGTCGTGCGACTGAACTCATACGCATGGTTCAGTCGTGCGGTTTAGCTATTCGCACACCTCAGTCGTGCGACTGAAGTTCATCAACCTGTCCATTCGCATGTTTTTCTGACTGTTCAATTCAAATTCAATTTTTCACCAATTTTAAGTTTAGACTTCGTTCTGTTCATTAGGTTCATTAGTTTACTCGCAATCCAACTTTTTATCACCTAACCACTTTAATTCATTGTTTACTTCGTTTCGTTAGGTTATTTGGCCACACATGTTTTGGTTTTTGAATGAGTCCGATTGTCAAGATTAGGTCTCAAATTGAATGAATTAACGATGGATTTGCACCGCAAAGTACCTGTAGAATCAGTGCAGATAGTCAGTACACGAAAATCAAGGGTTTATGGTGATCAAACGAAAATTGGGCAGAGTAACACTAGTCGTGCGAATTAGGGCAAATATGTGGGTGATGAGTCTCTGCGACCGACTCCCCCTCTATTTATACTAAACCTGAATTCAATCGTACGACTGGGCTCATACGCACATTTCATTCGGGCGAATGGGCCTCAGTCGTGCGATTGGTTCAGTCGCCCCCTTCAGTCGTCCGACTGGAGTTCAGTCGTGCGACTTACTCATTCGCTCGCTCTTAATCATCCGACTGGGTCATTCGTATAGGCCATTCGGTTGAATGGTCCATACTCATGTCCATTCGGCTATAGAAGGCATAAGTGTGGTCCATTCGCACGATTGGCCCAACCTCATGGTCCAGTCGTGCGACTGGGTCATACTTATGAATTTTCTGCATTTCTTACCATTTGACATTTAAACCCTTTTAAACTGTAGAATCAACATTATACGCATTTGATCATCTCAGACATGATCATTTTAACTTGAAAAACTTTGATCACCTCAGACGTGATCCTTTTACACACTTTGTCACCTCAGACGTGACCCATTTATCTTTTGAAAACACATGTGGTCATCTCAGACATGACCCTTTTAGGTGATTTAATCCCTTACTGAATTCCATGATGTAGTCCGACAACAAACAAACTGAAATGACTAAATAAATAGAAAATTAAACTGAAGTACAAAAATTAAACTTGTTTTTGACTTTTTGTGAGAGGTAAATCCTAAGATAGAAATCTACTGGATTCGGTTCCGGAATAGGCAGCTTCTATTTAGTTTGACCATAACTGGACCAATTCAATTTTGGAATCATACAGGCAAGTCAAATCATTTGGGACATGTTATCAAAACCTTTTGATGCTCACTTCTTGGTGTTCATCCAGAGTCGTTAGCAAATTTAGGAAATCATACTGGTACTATTAGATTCCCACATTGATTTGGACTTTCAAGAATTGTAGCCACGATGATTGTCAGTATATTTGTCCTCTTAAATCCATACACAGACTTTTGACACAGATTGGTGATAGTTTAAGGTTTAATTATTTCAACAACATTTGTGGATCCCATGCTTATATGGTAATCAACATTCCTCAGGAGCTTTTGAGCGGTCTACAGGTATTTTGACAAGAAGAGACTATTCTTAGAGCTTTCAAAGAGAAGCCAATCCTCAGGTCAGTGCCATCGCACAGCAGAGAGGCGGCAAACAACAATGAATTCTAGAATATCTAGGTTATGCTTATCCTCAGGTCAGTGCCATCGCACAGCAGAGAGGCACACAACCTATCTTCTTGTTAGAGCATCTTTAATTTTCTTTTGCACATAATGCACCAACAACATAAGTTATTAGCTTGATAGCATTTGCTTTTCATTTTTTTCGTGCTTTGCTCTATTTATGCTCATCCACACACATTTGTGGCGTTTACATGCTCTTACCCCTTATTGGAATATTGTTGATTGTGTTAACCAGTGATAAGATGAGAGCCCACAGTCAGTTGAACAACTTAGTTTGATCTTGAGATCACCAGTCAGGTCTAATCATCTATTGTGTTGAATCTACCGACATATCATCTGTGGTCTAGCAACCTCTAGGTCTACTTTCGTTGTGTTACCTTAGTAGTTACCAGTTTTTCTATCATATTTCCTTTTATATTGCTCAGACTACACAGACTTATACTTTGAATTTTGCATCTTGTCTAAATTAAATTTTAAAGTCCCACTTGATTTGTTCCTGTGTACTATCATTTTCCAAAGTATTTGAATCGGTATCACAGATACGATCTACCTTCTATCAGCTAGCCTCTCCTTCTCCCTCGTTTTTTTAATGTTACTGGCTGACCTATTCTCTCCCTAAAATTCTAAAATCATAACCGATTTACATATTTTAGGATTTTAATAGACAGCTAAATAACATGTATTTAATTTAAACAAAAATAGAATAAATAAATAAATAAAAAGGAAAATTAGACAAAACTGCATCGGACTACACTGGTCATCATCTGGAATGAATCACTTTTCTTTTTAACGCCGTTGACCTCTAACAGATATAGAAACGTGGTTGTCAAAGCTTTTGTATAGAGGTCAGCGCGTTGAAAAGGGTATTTCTTTTTACCACATCGATTAAACTCTTTTCAAAACAGTCCCGTATAAAATGATATTTGTACCGATGTTGTGTTTGGTCTTAGGATGTTGTACTGGATTTTTAGTTACTGCAATTGCAGCAGAGTTATCAACACAAATAGGAGTAGAAGAGAAATTTAAACGTAGTCCCGTATTGATTGTTGAATCCAAATGATTTTATGAACAGGCAACTTGCAGCAGCAAGTATTCGGCTTCAAAGGTTGACAATGCAACCGAGGTCTGCTTCTTACACTGCCAGGTCACTAATCTCCTCCAAAGAATTACACCCTGCTGATGTAGACTTGTAATTATCTTGAAAGCCCCGTAATCCGAGTCACTATACGCCGTGAGCTCTAAGTCATCATCATGAGGATACCATAACCCAAGTGTGGTGTGCCCTTCAGATAACGAAATATCCTTTTGACCCCAATCAGATGGTTAACCTTTGGCTTAGCCTGATATATAGAACATAGACATGTAGCATACATGATATCAGGTCGTGAGGGAGTGAGGTAGGAGGTACATGAGAGATCCAATCATTCCTCGGTACATTGTTGCATCGACCAGATCTCCATTTCATCGGGTGCTATATCATGGGTTGTAGCAAGTGGAGTCCCAGCTGCAGAAGCATTCTCCATGTCCAAAAACCGACTGAGAATGTCTTCCATATACTTGGTCTGATGTAGAAAATCCCTTGGGTGTCTGATCCACCTGTAACCCGAGAAAGAATTTCATCCCCCCATACCACTTATCTCAAACTCCGCCTTCATTACTGTTTCAAATTCTTTGCATAATTCTTGTTCTTTGAATCGAAGATTATGTCATCGACATAGATCTGTACTAGCAGTAAGTCTCCACCTTTTCTTTGATAAATAGTGTGCAGTCAATGACTCCCTTGCGAAAGCCGTGTTTCACAAGATAAGTCGAGTTCTCTTACCAGGCCCTTGGAGCTTGATGAAGCCCGTATAAGGCCTTGTCGAGTTTGTAAACTCTGTCCTGATGATAAGGATCTTCAAATCCCTCGGGTTGACTGACATAAACTGTCTCTCGGATTTCACCATGAAGGAATGCACTCTTCACATCTAATTGATAGACTTTCATCTTCATATACGATGCATAGGCAAGGAAGATGCGGATGGCTTCCATCCTTGCCACGAGTGCAAACTTCATTGTAATCAATGCCCTCGACTTGCGAAATCCCTGAACTACCAGTCGAGCCTTGTTCCTGATAATGACGCCTTGGTCATCCTCTTGTATTTCAAGACCCATTGGTGCCAATGACCTTAGCACCTTTAGGTCTATCTACCAGAGTCCATACACCACTCTTGAACTGAAGAGTTCTTCTTGCATGGCACTCACCCATGCCTCATCATTCAGTGCTTCACTAACGTATTTTGGCTCAAACTGCGAGACAAAAACACCGATAAGCACCATCGTGAATGTATCATTTTTTCATTACCGATGCATAATCAGCTGAGTACAGATTCTGATTTCTGGTCTGCACTCCTGATCTGACATCCCTAATGACATTGTCTAGGGGATGATAGACATTTAGGCGTGATCCTGGAGTGGTAGGAACAACTACCTCAGAGCCAAGATTATGAACATTTGTTTCTGCATCAGAGGTAGAAGGAGTTTGAGGTTCCGAAGTCGAAGAGGCATCACTGTTAGATGCTTGTGGATTGCAGGAATTGGAACCTGTCTCTCCTGATTGTTCTGGTCATCTTCTTCAGCTTCATCTTCTGAGGAGGAGTCACTGTCTTAGAGTGCTCCCCTGAGTGGTGAGATGATTTCCTTGTGAGCTCGATGATGTTGAATCAAGTGATGGTGTATTCAAGATATCATACATCATCCGTGTAGCTAACTCGTCATCAGAAGGGAGATAGGTATGTGAAGGACTTGAAGAATCCATCATAGTCGAAAAGGTAAGCGGGTCCTTTTCCAGTAGGTGGTGTGGTATATCGCTAAACATCAACATTACACCACACTTCTACTAAACCGTTGAGTTGTTGTAAACTCTATTCGGTTGTTGGTATCCTAGGAAGATACCTTCATCAGCCTTCTCGCTGAATTTTCTTCTTGAGTCTTCTTCAGAAGTGTGCACGGCGCGCCAAATGGTTCAAGATACTCCAGATTAGGTTTACGTCGTTGTAGTAACTCGTAAAATGTCTTGCCATGGATCTTGACTACCAGAACTCGATTTAATGTGTAACATGCATTTGCCACTGCCTCATTCCAGAATTGGATAGGCAGTTTCGAGTCTGCTAGCATTGTCTGTGCTGTCTCTATCAAGCTTTGATTCTTTCTCTCAGCAACACCATTCATCTGAGGCGTGTAGGCAGAAGTGAACTGGTGCACAATTCCCTTTCCCTTGCAGTAAGCCTCCATCCACTGATTCTTGAATTGGTCCGTTGTCTGAGCGTACCTGTCTTACCTTCAGCTTGTAGAGAGATTCCCGTGTAGTTACTAATTCCTTGAATGACTCAAATGTTTCTGATTTGGACTTCAGAAACATTACCCAAGAGAATCTTGAGTAGTCATCACTAACCACATAACAGTACAAGTCACATGCAATGCTTTTTGTACTGACTGGACCAAACAGATCCATGTGAAGAAGTTCAAGAGGAAGCTCGATAGAATGAACTTTCTTTTCCTTATGAGACTTTTCGTCTCTTTGCCTTTCTTGCATGCTACACAGAAATCCGGAAGTTGGAAATTTTTGACGTTAATTTCTCTCACGAGATCCTTCTGGATCAAGTGATTCATCTTCCGTTGATTAATGTGTCCCATTCTCCTATGCCAGGAAATGTAGTCCTTCTCAGTAGCTTTTGATAGGAAGCACTGAACTTCATGATCCGTTGTAGAAGCCGTTGAGAGATCCAAAACATAAAGGTCTTTATATCTTGAAGCTGCCATCAAAACTTGGTCCTCTGGAATCACATAGTCTTTCTTTAGGACATAACACTTCTTGTTGTCAAATATGACCTTAAATCCTTTGTCATATTTGGGAAACAGAAAGTAAGTTGTTTTGAAGTTGTTGAACGTAGTTCACTTTATCAAACTTAACTTTCTAATTTCCAACCTCTCCGTGAGCTGTGATATAACCTCCTTTGTTACCAGCAAAAGAAACATGCCCTCCTTTTATTTTTTTGACGTTTGATAAAAGAGCCATATTTCCTGTCATGTGCCTGGATGCTCCGCTATCTACAATCCACGTGTTAGTTTCAGCACTGTAGCGAACACCCTGCACATACAATTTAAAACATTAGTTTAGGTTAGGAACCCAAGCCTTTACTGGCTTGGGTTTCCCAGAGGCATCACACATCATGAATTCAACCCATTGACCCTTAGAAGGTGAGGGTAGCTCAGGTGCCTTATTGTCATCATTATCAGACACAGAGGATGACTTTCTTTCCATAAGCCAGATTTGTGTAAGGCCTGTTTGTGATAAACAGACGACTGGCTAATGGGTTGAACTTTGGGTTCACTAGTTCTTCTAGGTGGAGTTAAAGAACTCCTCTTAGAAGACCTAGGTTTTGAATCCTGAAGTTCAATTTTCTTTCTAGGTGTCTAATAGTAAGGACAAAAAGAAGCAATGTGTCCACACTCTCCACATGTGTAGCATGATCTGCTATCAACTTTATGATTAAACTGTCTATGTGGAGATGTGTGTGACACCCTAGTGACATCATTATGTTTGGGTTTTGACTCTGCTTCTTTTGATGTTTTCTCTTGTTTAACAAACTTAATTGTTTTAATATTTTTAACATCTTTTCCATTTTGGTTAACTGGACTTTGACATGAGACTCGTGAAAGGTTAACATTAACAGTCTTTCTAGGTTCAGATTTGACTTTGTTTGACCCTGACTTTATATTAACCTTTTCAAAATCTTTTCAAGATTAACACAATGCATTTTACTCTTTGCCTTTGAAGTGGCCTCCTTTTGTTTGTTCCAGATTCAATGAAGAACATGAGGAATCTGGATCACTTACAAGAGGAGTAGACACCACATGATCCTTGATGGGATTATTATTTATTGGTCTACTCTTAGTGTTCATCAAGGTCTCAGGTGGTGGTGGAACCACTTTATAACCCAAGCCCACCCTATTGTTACGCTCTCTCACTAAGTGTTGGACAATATGAGATGAACTTGTCTAACTATGCAGTTTTTGCTTTAATGAGTTGACTTCTACTTCTAAAACTGCTTTTTGTTTCTTAGTGTCTTCTAGGGAGTTAAGATAGTACCTAATGTGATTAGCTTGGTTAAAGGCTACTACTTCAGTTTCCCTAAGCTGTTTATTCAAAAGGTCTATCTTTTCTTTGTAACTATGCTTATTTTGTTTTAAAACTCTATTTGCCTCAGTGCATAGTTGCAAATCCTTTACTAAGCTATCATGATGATCTAATAACCTAGCAAATTTCTTATCTATGCTTTCTCTAAATTTATTACAATCAGAACAAGCATGATTTTTGAAAAGTTGGTTAGTGGTACTTACCTGAGGAGGTTCTGATGAATCAGCCATCAACGCAGCATCTGATGTCTATGGTTCTGGTGATTCGGTCTTTGTTGTAGACGTCCCTTCTTCAGGCTTGTAGCTGACCTCAGTTGCAGTCTCTTCACTGTTTGACATCGCTAGCTCAACTACAATATCTCCTTCACTCGCGGAATCATCATCTAAGTCTTCCACGCTCGCAATATTGGATTCTCCCGGAGAGACAAACCGAAAGCTCCAGTCCTGTCCTTTATCATCATGGGCAGTCAAGGCTTTTGGATCCTTGCTTGATGAAGTAGAACTGCTAGCTTGCTTGTCTTGACGAGTGAAAGACGAGAATGGATTCCCGTTTCCAGTCTTCTTTGGCTTCACACACTCTCTTTTGAAGTGCCCCTTTTCTCCACAGTTGAAGCAGGTCACCTTGCTCTTGTCAAAGCCAAAAGTAGTGTCCTTAGTATCAACCAAGTTTTGTCCGGTCTTTTTCACAAACTTCTTAGCTCTCCGGACAGCACTTGCTAAGGCCCACATAATATCCATTCTCTCCTGTTCAGTCTCATCTACCTGCTCGTAGTCCTCATCTGCCAGATGGCAGTTTCTAATTTTCCCAGCAACAAGTCCATCATAGGAATGGACCACTACTGCCAAGAGATCCATGTGCTCTCGTGCTACTTCCCTGTCACGTTTCCGAGATTCTCAGTTCTTCTTGTAGCATTTGCTTCAGATCCAATGTATTGGGTACTAGAAGACCCTGACGTTTCTGATCCTGAAGGAAATGCTTGTGAAGGACCAGATGAGCTTCACACAAAGGCAGTATGAAGAGGTGCTCCAGACGTTTTAACTTGTGGAGTTGCATTGTACAAATCTGGATTCTGAGTATATGAAGACTTCTGAGCTCGGTACTTCATCCTTAGTGCTTCTTCTTGCAGCTTTAGAATGAAATCATTAATGTCCAACTTTGCTAACATTCCATTCTATCTCAGATTTGACACAAAAGAAGCCCATTTTTCTGGCAACCCGTCTGCAAAATTCGACACTTTATCTTCCATGGTAGTTGTGACATCATGTGTGTGCAGCTCGCTCATCAAATGGTAGAATCTATCAATGACATCTTCTAAACTCTCATTTCCCATCGATGAAAAGTTGTCAAATTCTTTCTTCAACTCCTTAGCTTTAATGGCCTTCAACGAAGCATTCCCGTCATATCTTTTCTCCAGCTCATCCCATAACTTCTTGGCTTGCTTATTCTCAGAGAATTGGTGAAAAATATCCTTAGGGATAGACTGTGTTAGCAATGCATATACTCTCTTTTCAGCATTATATTTAACTTTCTGTGCATCAGTCATTCCTCCTAAAGTAAGTTTCACCCCATCAGCTCCCACCGGCATACTATACCCCATCTCAATAGCTTCCCACATATTTGGATCCACTCCATTTAGGTAGATCTCAAAACGTTGTTTCCAGTTAGGAAACTCATCTAACGTTATAAGCTTCAGGGGTTTATTGTGATTCCCCACCTCACTCTCCAGTAGCAGTAAGTTTTGAATCCGTGAGTCCTTCCCAGCTGTAAACGCTGAAAACTGATCATCCATCTCGATTAACTTTAAGTCTCTTAAACAATCTGTTTAAGTGGTGTGAATGGAGTGGTGCGAATGGGCTACCCGTGCGAATGAACTATGCGACTGGTTCCATCGTGCGGCTGAACTAAGCGATTTGTCCAGTCGTGCGAATGAAACTGATGCGGATGAACAATGTGAACGGTTTGCTTAGTCGTACGAATGAAGATGCGACTGAGTCCAATCGAACGTCTGGGGGATGCGAATGAAGTCCAGTCGTGCGATTGGGACAATCGTGCGACTGAAAGTGCTGTATTTCGAAAATTTCTAGGTTTAACGTGTTTTGGCCGTAAAAACTCGAATTTTCACCAACCCTAATCGCCTTATGCCGGAGAAACCAAAACTTGATGAGCAGGGGACGTCCAAGACAATGTTTGACACAAAAAGATTGTGTTTTTGGTGAAAAAACACAACCTTTGTATCCAAATTGATTGAATCACACGTAATCAAGAGCCAAAGCTCTGATACCACTTCTTAGGATCTGGTATTTGAACGAAACACCAACTGATTAATGTGTTAACCAAACCAAATAGTGTGGAATCCTATTTGACTGGCGATCCAATCAGTGAGAACGCACGTAGAAACAATAAGGTATTGAATCTAACGTCAAGAATCGATTAGGAATCGATCTACAACGTTCTATGAACTTGGAGTATGAACTTGAAGGTTTCTGGATGGCTAGGGTACGCCTGGAGTCGAATTGGAATGAATGCTTACGTTTTTCCACGAATTAGGTGGTATTTATAGGTTAGGGTTGCTCATTCGGGCGACTGAACCATTAGTATGGTTCAGTTGTGCGATTGAGCCATGCGGTTGATCCATTCGCACGACTGAGTGTTCAGTCGTGCGACTGAGCCAATCTCATGTTACAATCATACGACTAATCCAGTCTCCTGGTTCAGTCGTGCGACTGAGTCATTCGCCTGAAGTTGTTCATGCGTATGGTCCATTCGCATGGGCCTTTCGCATGAGAACTTCATATTGCTAAGTTTGAATGTATTCATTAATATAACATTATGTGTATCAATTCAAACAATCACAAACCTATATAACCAATTCAATATCAACTCATTAATGAAATATTAAACATTATAAGTCACAATCAAACATTCTCATTTTATTAATATCCCAATCATTACATAAATGTAAGACAAACAAGACATATTACATTCATATCAGGATCTAGGTACATATCTATCAACAGCCAGTAGGATCAAAACATTTTAAGTTTCTACTGTCTTCTATTATTGACAGCTCTAATGTATATGTTTATTGTGTTATAGAACCATGGCTGATAGATGGACCATGATCCCTAAGCACAACATTTGTGCTCACTTGGACGCCACCTCTCGGAATGCTTCCGAGTTTGCTGGGATTATTGCATTTCTTTGGAGATCGAGGATCTTCAAAGCTATTTCGACACCATGAACACCTTACAGATCCATACAGCAGGCATTCGGGGAAAGTACCAGAGTTGACTGATCCGTTGAGCCACACCATATATAGAGCTCCATTTCTGGCCAAGAGATTGAAATCATTGGGGCTGATCTAAGGCGGGTATTAGATCTGGGTGAGGACGGAGCCTACCCAACTAAGCTACATCCCCTGACTGCCCGGGGATGCTTCATGAGGATCAAGTACGCCGGTGACTTAAATGTCGACGTATTGAACAAGAGCAACATGTGCCCTCAGTTCAAGTATTTGGCATATGTGATACTGAAGTGTATAGCCTCCAGGCGTGGAGGATTTGACGAGCTCTCCGACCAAATCCAGAATTCATACGTTGCACTGGTACTGAACCACCAATTCAGTTTCTTTCGTATGATCTTCTCCTATCTGATCGAGAACCTTGAGGCTAAAGGCAAGGAAGGCTTCAGTATGTATCCACGCTTCTTACGGATGATTGATGTGCTCCAAATTATACATAAAAATCCTATCAAAAGCACATCAATTATTCCTTAATATCTTCCTTAAAATGATGAGAATGTACTTAAAAGTGTTAAATTGTGTTTTCAGGTGTTTAAAAGGGCAATATGAACAAAAGAAGTATATTTAACAAGAAATTGAAGTAATCCGAGCTTTGGACTCCAAGCATGGGGCCGTGCCTCATTAACCACGCCCCCATGCCTTGCCCGAAACACACCCTCGTGCTAAATTAACACACCCCCGTGCTTGGACATCTGACAGGACAAAAAGTACTGTCCCCTAAAAGTAGACACGGGGCCGTGCCCCATGAGGCACGGGGCCGTGACCCACCTCCAACACAGGGTCGTGCCCCTTTTAGCACGGGGCCGTGCCCGATACAACCTGCATGTACGAGCCGACCAACTTTCGTAAGCATTGTACTAGCACGGGGTCGTGCCTTTTAGGCACGGGGCCGTGCTTAAACACTCTGGAAAGCCTATAAATAGAAGCCTAAGCTCACCATTTTTGGCAAGCTTAGGTGGGAGAGTTACTCTGCTGAATTCTCTCGGGAATCAAGACTTCAAGATCATAAGTGGAGTCTAATTAGGATGATAACTTTTATTCCCTGGTTTTAAATCCAAACGCTTCAAATCTTAGTTTACTTTCTTTCTATTATTGTTTATTTTTAAATCCTAAAAATCTTTCCAAATGCAAGTTATGACTTTCTTTAACAAAAACCAAATCTGATAGTCAAATATCAAGTTTGTTGAGTAGGCTAGGTGTGTCCACGGATTGATACTCGGTTCTTACCAACACTATATTACCTCACGACAGGTACACTGCCTTTTGTGTGTGTGGTTTAGTATTAGTAACAACCAACTAAAACTGAATCAGTGCATAAATCTTTATCAAAATATATATACTATCTGCACTCCATCAAGCTTTTGGCGCCGTTGCCGGGGACACACGACAGTTTGAAAGACAAACTAAATTTTTGAGTATCTTGCATATAACCTGTTAATATATTTTTGTTTAAACTTTCTTTTCATTTTTAGGTAGTTTGCCTTAGTTAGTTTAGTTATTTTTGCCTGATTCATTTTAAGCCTTAGTTAGTTTATGCTTCCTTAAGTTAGTGTATGTCCGACTCGTGTAGTTATGAACTTGTTCCGCCTCTTCCGGAACCCGAACGACTTTTCTGTCAAAGATTGCGCAAAAGATCACAACAAGAAGCACCAGTCATTGAAGAAGACATTTGGAAGATACACCATCCGAAGAAGTCATGGCTAACCAAGACGAGGAAATGAGATGACACACTATGCCACACCGTCAATAGATGGTTATGAGTCTAGTGTTGTCCAACCAGCAATAGCGGCCAACAATTTCGAGATTAGTCTAGTATTACCAACTCGTAGAAAATCTGTTCAGTTCCATGGGTTGACAAAGATCGCATAGACTCAACAAATTCATATGAGATCACGACCAATCGTGTGTTGTGACTTCAAAGATCATAACTGTTAGCACGACAAAATTCATTCGAGCTAAGATCGACACGGACTTTTCGACTTCGTCGAGTCGACAGACCATTGATTGGTTCGCTTGGTTCCATCACCACATGGGCGGGAATGGCTGAACAATTCCTTTGAAATACTTTGCACTCGATCGTACTGCCAAATAAGAAGCAGCATCACAAGTTTCCGCCAAGACGACGATGAATCATTGCACGCAACATGGGAGAGATATAAAAGTCTCCTTCGAAGATGCCCACATCACGGACTTGATCTGTGACTGTAGTGTCAAACCTTTTACGATGCGATCAGCGGAGCTCACAAGTAAGCGGTAGACCAAAGTGCGGGAGTAGATTTTGGAAGTGTCACGCCAACAGAAGCATATCAAGCCTTAGAAAGAGCAGCTAAGAAGAGTTTTGCTTTCAATCCCTTAAGAACCAAACCCAGTTCTAAAGGTATTCATCAAGTAGACTCTGAAACCCTAATTGCAGCCCAATTAGAAGCTCTAACCAAAAAATTTGAACAATTGCAAAGCGAGCTAAAGAAAACTCCAATACGATGCAACACATGTGGAAATTCACACAAGACCAATGAGTGCCCACAAGGCATTATGATGGTTGAAGATGTTGACTACGTAGGAGGCCCAAACAACTCATACAATTCAAATTGGAGAAACAACTCGAATTACAGAGATGCTGGCAGTAACCAACAATCATCTGGATTCAACCGAAGGCCACCTTACCAACAATAGAAACCACCATACCAAGGTCCAAGCAGTAGCAACCAAGACCGTGGAGCATCATCAATGGAAGACTTATTGCAGCACTTGTTGTTAACCACACAAGCCACAGATGTGTACATCCGGAAATCTGATCGAAGAAATGAAGAGAGGTTCCAAAGAAACGAAGCTGACATCAAAAGCAACAAAGCATCATTACAGACCATAGAGCACCAAGTAGATCAAATAGCACAAATACTCTCTGAAAGACCTCAAGGAGCTTTGCCCAGCAACACTGTGACAAACCCTAATGCTCAAGTCAAAGCCATCACCACCAGGAGTGGCAAAACCACTCAAGGTGATGCACCCGCATTACAACACATCCTTGAAAAAGTAGAAACTGAAACTCCAAGTAATGCGAGTGATAAGCAAAAGCAACCTGTTGTTATTGAAGAACCAACAAAGAAATACGTTCCACCACTACCTTATGTTCCACCACCTCCATATCCAGGTCATTTGAGACAACAAAGAATGGAGGCACAATATGGCAAATTCCTTGGGTTGTCAAGCAACTCCACATCAATCTGCCCTTGGTGGAGGCCTTAGCACAAATGCCAAACTACGCTAAGTTTCTAAAAGGTGTCTTGTCAAACAAAAAGAAGCTGGAAGAGTTATTACACGTAGTTTGAATGAGGAATGCTCTGCAGTTCTTCAAAACAAACTACCTCAAAAGATGACTGATCCAGGAAGTTTCACCATACCTTGCCTAATAGGAAATCTTTCCATCAGTAATGCGTTAGCTGATTTAGGTGCAAGCATTAACCTTATGCCTTATGTGGTTTTTGAAAAATTAAACCTAGGTGAACCTAGACCTACCCGTATGAGCATCCAGTTAGCTGACTGTTCTGTCAAATATCCGAGGGGCATCATTGAAAATCTCTTAGTTAAAATTGACAAATTCGTATTTCCCGTTGATTTTGTGATCCTTGACATGGATGAGGACAAAAATGTTCCTCTTATCCTAGGTCGACCTTTCTTAGCGACTTGTCGAGCCCTCATTGATGTTTGTACAGGCAAACTTACGCTTAGAGTAGACGAGGAGGAAGTAACTTTTGATATAGGCCAATCTATGAAACACCCTCAACATCATGATGACTCACTCTATTACGTTGATGCTTGCGATTCGATCATAAGTCGTCATTTGAAGGAAACCCTTCAAAATGAAGCTTGCAACACTCAATTAATTGAAGTCCAAATCACCGAACCCATCTATGAGAACCAAATCATTCCAGAACTTGAATTTGATGAAACATCATTTCATCAAGAAGCCTTTGAGATCATTGAGCAAGACTTAGAACCAAAAGCCAAACCTTCTATCGAAGACCCTCCAGTCTTAGAGCTCAAAGAACTTCCATCTCATCTCGAATACACTTTCCTTGAAAACACATCTCAACTTCCTGTCATAATCTCATCCGCCTTATTAATTGATGAGAAGAACAAGTTGCTCAATGTGCTTAAGGCACACAAACGAGCAATTGCATGGAAAATCATGGATATCAAGGGAATCAATCCATCCTTTTGCACTCATAAAATATTGATGGAGGAGAACTTCAAATCCGTCATTCAACCTCAAAGACGTTTAAACCCGAGCATGCAAGAGGTGGTGAAGAAGAAAAGTAATCAAACTGCTAGATGCCGGTTTGATTTACCCTATTTCTGATTCGCCTTGGGTCAGTCCCGTCCAAGTTGTTACAAAGAAAGGAGGAATAACTGTTGTAACTAACAAGAAGAATGAGCTTATTCCCACTCGTACGGTTACAGGATGGAGAGTTTGCATAGACTATCGCAAACTCAATGACGCCACAAGGAAAGATCACTTCCCTCTTCCTTTCATCGATCAAATGCTTGAGAGATTGTCTGGAAAAATGTTCTATTGTTTCCTGGATGGTTTCTCAGGTTATTTTCAAAATCCTATTGTTGGATCTTATATGCCCAAGACACATACAAGATTAATGTGGTTAGTACGTTATGATCCAAGTCGGGTTATACCCAATAACAAGTTAAACAAACACCAATTGATATTTAATTGTTGATGAGATCAACAATTAATATTGACACCAATTTAGGAAATGGGTTTTCTAAAACATTGCATATGGAATAAAACAAACTATATGGATAGTTTGTTAATGAGAAATCATTTGTCATATTATTTAAGTTAGTTGAATAATAACAAATGATAGTGTATTAGTATTATAAAATTAAAAGGGGTTTTGATTTTATAAATAAAACTAATGACTAAGAGAGTGAAAAGATTAAAAACAAAATTGGGGGGAAACCAATTTTAAAGGGGACCTTCGGCCGCCCCTTGTGGTTGTGTGTGGTCTTTTTGTCTTGGAAACTAACAAGACTTAAGACACTTGAACACTCCATTTTGTTATACACTTTCTCTCTCGCATTCATATGCATATCTCTCTCTACTTGGCTGGTAGAATTCGAAAAACTTGAAGCATTTAGAGGCTGAAAAATTTCGGTTTTGCAAGAGCAAGAAGAAGAGGTTTCTTTTGGTGTTGCTCTCCTAACAAGCTTGGTGTTTTGAAAGGACTTGTGGGTATACTAGCTTGAGGGGTCCTTCCTTGGAGCCTTGGTCGAATCTCTAGCATCTAAACATCCTTCTTTGGTCGACATTTTAGAGCTGCTGAAAGGTAGATATGGCAGCCCTTTGTGGTTGTCATATTATGTTGTTTTATGTATACATAGCATGCTTATTCACATACAAAAGATCCCTTTTGATTTGGGTTTGTTTCTCCATCTTAAAACATCATTAAGAACATGAAATTTTCAGATTATAAACATGTTATAATGCCTATCTTCCGCTGCGTTTTTGTGTAAGTTTAAATGGTTAAACTATATTTTGATGTTCTAACAAACCCATCAATGGCATCAAGAGCCGGTTATGTGGATAACTTGCTTGTTCTTAGTCTTTAAAATCGGTTTTAAAGATGTATTATCAACTTATTATAGGCTGATTTTGGGCTGCTATGTTTTGTATGAATGATTCCCCAAACTTTCAAGGTCATATCACACATGCTAGTGATTAGACCTTGAAAGATATATATTATGAAATGTTGATTGTTTGGACAATGTTTAAAACCCAAAATTTCAGTTTATGTTGGCTGAAATTTGGTGGTTTTAAGTGGGGTTTCATTATATGTTTGGATGATATGATCAATGGATGTTAGTGTGCATAACCTAGCCTTTGGCCTTTTGATTTGGATGATTGGAATGGTTGGTTTTATTCATTCAATTGGGTTGTAATATTTATGTTTATTATTTGGGTTGTAATTATTTATTCATTTGGTTATGTAATTAATAGATTAGGTGCATTTCTTTTATTAGAAAAATGTATTAGGATACAATTTTGTAAAAGGAAGATGCACAAGATCAAGACCCAAAGATGGACATCAAAGACATGGAACTTGAAGCATATGGATGCAAGTTCAAGTGGGGGTCTATGATGACCTCAATTTTGTGTTGATTTACGATCTCAGAGCAGCCTATTGGGTAACCTCATGCTGGGATTTCAACCCTTAGGAAAGACCAAATGACCACACTTGTGATGGCAAACAAGTGTGGTCACAATAGTAGCTAAGGTTATGCACATTATGGATGTTTATGCTTATGCTTGTTTGAATGTTTGTTATTTGATTGTATGGTTGAAATTTTGACATGCATTACAAACTAATTAACAAACTTAACAAGTTATAAAAATGATGGTTCTTAATCATTAAAATGTAATAAAAGGTTATTAAAATGATTTAATGATTTTATAATAAAATGGGTTTTATTAAAAAAACCATAGGGTATCTTGTATTTGAAAGCACGCAATACAAGTACATAGAGTTTTCTAAAACTAGAATTATGAAATCTCTAAACTTTTGACAAACAAGTTTAACACCGTCCTTTTGCACAACACTTGAGTCATTTGGAAACTCTAAATGGGATAAAGGTCACCTAACCATTTAGAGGGAACTTGTGATTTAAGGTGGGGATACCACATTGGTGGGATAAAGGTCACCTAACCACTTATGTGGGTAAACTCACACGTGTGTACAAGTAGGATAACTTGATTTGCAAACCATGTTAAATGGATCACCTAAATATGGTTTCCAAATGGTGTTGATGGGATTAACATGCCGACTTTACATATGATGTTTAAAGTCGACCCCATACCTCTAGAAGTTGCAAATGGTTGCAACCGTCAATCGTTGAGCACCTTATTAATTTAAATCGTGGGATAAAGGTCACCTAACCACAATTTAAATGTAATATTGGGTTCTAGATTTTAATATAAAAATGACCTTAAAAGGCATTAATTATTAAAAATAGCAATATCAAAAATACTAAATAGACCTTTGTTAAATTTTGTAGATGGCCACCAACAATGAAAATCACGATAACTCATCCGCGTCCAACCAATCATTACGAGCGATCCTCTAAAAGGAACGTCTAAATCATAACAACTTTATTGATTGGTATCGAAACTTGAGAATCGTTCTCAAGCAAGAGAGACGATCATATGTTTTAGACGACCCTATCCCCGATCAACCTACTGAGGATGATGAGGAGGCCTTCAACGATTGGTTGAAGTACACTGAGGACTCCGTCCAAGTGTCTTGTCTCATGCTAGCGAGCATGACTCCGGATATCCAAAGGAGTATGAACATCACGGAGCTTATGACATGATAACCCAGCTGAAGGAAACGTTCCAACAGCAAGCAAGGGTTGAGCGCTTCGAAACGGTTCGAGCACTCCATGCATGTCGTATGGACGACAACCAATCGGTTTCATCTTATGTACTTAAGATAAAAAGTCATATTGACCGCCTCGAGAGGCTTAATTGTCCCGTCTCAAAGGAATTGGCCACGGATTTGATCCTTAATGGCCTTACCAAGAAGTTCGAGACATTTGTGTTGAATTACAACATGAATGCATGGGACAAGAGCATTGGTGAGCTTCACTCAATGCTTAAAACGGCCGAGGCGGCCATGGGTAAAAAGGTTTTACCCGTTCTCACCATCAATGAAGGTGGGAACAAGAAAAGGCCTTATCCCGCACCTAGGCAAAGGTTGCAAAGGGTAAGGGACCCGTTTGGGGAAAGGGGAAAGGGTGGTAAGGGTACCACCCAAACCACAAGAGATGAAGCAAAAGGTTGCTACTAATGACCCATGCTTCAAGTGTGGGGAGATTGGACATTGGGCAAGGAATTGTCCTGTCCATCTCCAAGAGTTGAAAGCCAAGAGGGATGCCGGGCAGACCTCAGGTACAATATAGATGATTCATATTGATCTTAATGTTACATCTTCTAACACATGGGTATTGGATACCGGATGTGGAACTCATATTTGCAATGTGTGCAGGGGTCACAAGAAGTAGGGACTTCAATCAAGGGGATGTTAGTCTCTTCATGGGCAATGGAACCAAAGTCCAAGTAGAAGCTCATGGGGACTACATCCTAAAACTTCCAAGTGGCTTGGATGTTATTTTGAAGAATGTTTTCTATGCTCCTAGTTTGACTAGGAACATTATTTTTGCATCCCAATTAAGACATTATGATTATGTATTATCTTTTGTTGAAAATGATATTCATGTTTCTTTAAATGATATGTTCTATTTTAAAGCAATTCCCATTAATGGTATTTATGAATTGGTTCATGAAAACGCTTTAAATAGTTCATTGTACCAAACTAACACCAAGAAACTCAAGTTGGACTTGAATGATACCTATCGTTGGCATTGTCGTCTTGGTCATATAAACAAGAAACGTATACAAACACTTCAAAAGAATGGTCTTTTAAAAACAAATTAATGTGATTCATTTGATGTATGTGAATCTTGTTTACAAGGTAAAATGACTAAGGCACCCTTTAGTGGGACTAACGAAAGGGCAAAAGATTTATTAGGAATCATACATTCGGATGTATGTGGTTCTTTTAAGCCAATGACTAGGAATGGTGAAAGATACTTCATTACCTTTACCGACGATTATAGTCGCTATGGGTATGTGTACTTATTAAGGCACAAAGATGAAGCTTTTTAAATGTTCAAAATCTTCAAGAATGAAGTAGAAAATCAACTCAACAAGTCGATTAAAGTTCTCCGTACCGATAGAGGAGGTGAATACCTAAGTGATGCTTTTCAAGATCATCTTAGGAGTTGTGGGATTGTCTCACAACTCACTCCACCTGGAACACCACAACATAATGGTGTGTCTGAGAGGAGGAATCGAACCTTATTGGATATGGTCCGATCTATGATGGCTAGAAGCACATTACCTCTATCATTTTGGGGTTTCGCTTTGCTCTCCGCGGCACGTATTCTAAATATGGCCCCAACCAAAAGGGTGGAAAGGACACCTTTTGAGATATGGCATGGAAGAGTTCCATCCCTATCATACTTAAGGGTCTGGGGTTGTGAGGCTTACGTTAAGACTCCCACCCCAAACAAATTGGAAGTTCGATCCACCAAGTGTATCTTTATTGGATATCCTAGAGATTCTATGGGATATTATTTCTATGATCCACTGGAACAAAAAGTGTTTGTTGCCAGAAAAGGTGAGTTCTTAGAAGCAAAGTTCCTTATGGAAGGAACTAGCAGTAGAATAGTGGATCTTGAGGAGGATCAAGAACCACAACCTGATGCACGTTTGGTTGAAACTAGCACTCAACATGAGGAAGTTGAGGATGATCAAGGGGTTGATCAATACACACAAGACGTTCGCAGAAGTGGTAGAACTAGTAATCCACCTGAAAGATATGGATTTTCATGGATGGATGCTATGTGGTAGATTCAGATGAACCAACCACATACCATGATGCAGTGTCCAATTTGGATTGTGACAAATGGCTTGAGGCCATGAACGTTGAGATGCAATCCATGTATGACAATCAAGTTTGGGAACTTGTTGTACCACCTCTTAATTCCAAAGTAGTTGGAAGTAAGTGGGGTTTCAAGAAGAAAAATGATACGCATGGAAACTTGGATACTTATAAAGCTAGACTTGTAGCAAAGGGTTTCACTCAAACTTAAGGGGTTGATTATGATGAAACCTTCTCACCTGTTGCGATGCTAAAGTCTATAAGGATATTGTTTGCCATTGCTGCTCATTATGATTATGAGATTTGGCAAATGGATGTCAAAACGGCTTTCCTAAATGGATATCTTGAGGAAGATGTCTATATGGTTCAGCCTGAAGGTTTTGTCGATCCAAAACATCCTAATAAAGTATGCAAGTTAAGAAATCAATCTATGGATTGAAACAAGCATCTAGAAGCTGGAATCATCATTTTGATGAGGAGGTAAAGAAATTTGGCTTCATCAAAAACGCTGATGAGGCTTGTGTGTATAAGAAGGCTAGTGGGAGCACAATAACTTTCCCAGTATTGTATGTTGATGACATACTACTATTTGGAAATGACATTCCAACCTTGAAAGGTGTAAAAACCTGGCTTGGAAGTTGTTTTTCCATCAAGGATCTTGGTGAAGCCGCCTATATTCTGGGAATAAAGATCTATAGGGATAGATCAAGGCGGTTGATTGGTTTGAATCAAAATGCATACATTGATAAGATCTTGAAAAGGTTCAAGATGGAGAACTCTAAGAAAGGTACCGTACCTATTCAAAGAGGAACAATATTGAGTACGAATCAATGTCCTAGCTCAAAGGATGAGCAAGATAAAATGAAGGCAATCCCATACGCATCTGCTATTGGATCCATCATGTATGCAATGATATGCACTCGACCGGACGTGTCATGCGCCTTAAGCATGACAAGTCGTTACCAGCAAAATCCTGGAAACAATCATTGGATGGCTGTTAAGAACATACTTAAGTACCTAAGGAGGACAAGAGATATGTTCCTATCTATGGATCTGGTGATGAGGAACTCGTTGTAAAGGTTACACGGATGCGAGTTTCCAAACCGATCGTGATGATTCTCGGTCACAATCGGGATATATTTTCATTCTGAATGGAGGAGCGGTCTCTTGGAAGAGCTCCAAGCAGGATGTGGTGGCTCTATCAACTACAGAATCAGAATACGTCGCCACCTCATTGGCAGCTCAAGAAGCTGCATGGTTGAAGAAATTCATTGCCGATCTAGGGGTTGTCCCTTCCATTCAGGACCCCCTAGAGATCTTTTGTGATAACGAGGGTGCGATTGCTCAAATCAAGGAACCTCGTGCTCATCAAAAGACTAGGCACATTGAGCGGAGATTCAACTACATACGAGATGAAGTTGAAAAGGGAAAGATATGTATTCACAAAGTTCACATGGATCAAAACATTGCGGATCCTCTCACGAAGCTCCTTGAAAAGGCAAAGCATGAAGGTCATACTTGTGCCATGGGACTTCGATATTCTAGTGATTGGATTTGATCTGTAAATTTTGTATTTGGATATATGGAACTCTTTATTATTTGAAAAAAATTATTTGGTTATAATGTTTCAATTAATGTTCCAATTTAGCATGTTTTATCCATGAGTAAATTGTTTACTCTAAATGTCCGTAGTCGTTCATACTTGTGGGAACAAGTGTGAGGGTAAGATTATTATGAACTTGGATTGGTTGATATTCATAAGGATGAATATAGAGCAATGGGTTGCTACCAAGGTTCATAGATATTTGTGGGATACAAATATTGGACTAACCCGCACCTCAAATTTTACTACATGGAATCTTATTGATTGATCATAAGTAAATTTGAGTAAATGCGAATATCATTTGGTATCCTCCGACCTGAGATACATATTGGGTTTTGATATTCACCAAGTATTATACCTTGACCTTATTCTTCACTGTCCTGAAATAGTGGACAGCACATAAGGGTATGTTCAGGTATGACACGAGGTGTTTGTGAGAAACGTATGTAGTCAAGATGGAATTTGTTCCTCTTATTCGTTGAGAGTTAGATGTCTAAGGCCTGATAAGTTAAATCAACAAGGAATGATCATTCCGTGTTCTTGGATTTAACATGACATCTGTAACAAAAGGATAATGATTGATTCACCTAAATCATTTCAAGTAGGGTACTTGAAAGGGATGATGTTATTGAATGGCTATAAGTCATGCGTATTAAGGGTAGTAAACCGTTTTTAGGCGGTATTTACTGCTTGCATCAATCTTCTATGAATCTTGGGCAAGTGGGAGATTGTTGGATCTTATATGCCCAAGACACATACAAGATTAATGTGGTTAGTACGTTATGATCCAAGTCGGGTTATACCCAATAACAAGTTAAACAAACACCAATTGATATTTAATTGTTGATGAGATCAAACAATTAAATATTGACACCAATTTAGGAAATGGGTTTTCTAAAACATTGCATATGGAATAAAACAAACTATATGGATAGTTTGTTAATGAGAAATCATTTGTCATATTATTTAAGTTAGTTGAATAATAACAAATGATAGTGTATTAGTATTATAAAATTAAAAGGGGTTTTGATTTTATAAATAAAACTAATGACTAAGAGAGTGAAAAGATTAAAAACAAAATTGGGGGGAAACCAATTTTAAAGGGGACCTTCGGCCGCCCCTTGTGGTTCTGTGTGGTCTTTTGTCTTGGAAACTAACAAGACTTAAGACACTTGAACACTCCATTTGGTTATACACTTTCTCTCTCACATTCATATGCATATCTCTCTCTACTTGGCTGGTAATTCGAAAAACTTGAAGCATTTAGAGGCTGAAAAATTTCGGTTTTGCAAGAGCAAGAAGAAGAGGTTTCTTTTGGTGTTGCTCTCCTAACAAGCTTGTGTTTTTGAAAGGACTTGTGGGGTATACTAGCTTGAGGGGTCCTTCCTTGGAGCCTTGGTCGAATCTCTAGCATCTAAACATCCTTCTTTGGTCGACATTTTAGAGCTGCTGAAAGCTAGATATGGCAGCCCTGTGGGTTGTCATATATGTTGTTTATGTATACATAGCATGCTTATTCACATACAAAAGATCCCTTTTGATTTGGGTTTGTTTCTCCATCTAAAAACATCATTAAGAACATGAAATTTTCAGATTATAAACATGTTATAATGCCTATCTTCCGCTGCGTTTTTGTGTAAGTTTAAATGGTTAAACTATGTTTTGATGTTCTAACAAACCCATCACCTATTGCTCCCGAAGATCAAGAGAAGACAACATTCACCTGTCCATATGGCACATTTGCTTATCGGCGAATGCCCTTTGGATTGTGTAATGCTCCTGCTACATTTCAAAGATGCATGGTAGCAATTTTTCATGACATGATTGAACACTCAATGGAAGTTTTCATGGATGATTTTTCCGTCTTTGGAAACTCATTTGAGCAATGTCTTGAAAACCTGGAAAAGATGTTGGTTAGATGTGAAGACTCTAACCTTGTTTTAAATTGGGAAAAGTGCCACTTCATGGTTACGGAAGGAATAGTGTTAGGACACAAAATCTCTCGAGCGGGGCTTGAAGTCGATCAAGCCAAAGTCGACACTATTTGTAAACTTCCGCATCCTACAACCGTGAAAGACATCAGAAGTTTCCTAGGACATGCAGGATTCTACCGTCGTTTCATTAAAGATTTCTCAAAAATCGCTCGACCTATGACTCAACTTCTGGAAAAAGACGCGCAATTCGTATTTTCGGATGAATGCATTAGTGCATTCAAATTGCTTAAGGAGAGACTGGTAACTGCTCCAATCATGGTTTCTCCAGACTGGACGCTACCATTTGAACTCATGTGCGACGCAAGCGATTTCGCTGTAGGAGCTGTATTAGGACAAAGGAAAGACAAGCAATTTCACCCAATTCATTATACGAGCAAAACCCTAAACGACGCACAAGAAAACTACACTACCACCGAGAAGGAACTTCTTGTTGTAGTTTTTGCATTCGACAAATTCCACTCGTATCTCATCCTTTCAAAGACAATTGTTTACACCGATCATGCAGCCCTTCATTATTTGTTCAACAAACAAGATGCAAAGCCGAGATTGATTCGTTGGATTCTTCTACTTCAAGAATTTGATATCGAAATTCGTGATAAGAAAGGAGCGGAAAATAGCGGCTGATCATCTTTCACGTCTTGAGGATTCAAGTCCTTCACAAACTGAGGAAGCCAAAATAAACGACAATTTTCCTCACGAATTCCTTATGCACATTCAATCCTCAATCGATGAACATCCTTGGTTCGCCGATTTTGCAAATTACTTAGCAAGCGGAATCCTTCTCAAAGGAATGACTTATCATCAAAAGAAGAAGTTCTTTACTGATATCAAACATTACTATTGGGAGGAACCATATCTGTTCAGAATCGGTGCAGACCAACTAATTCGAAGATGCGTATATGGAAGTGAAGCAGAACAAATTCTAAGGCACTGTCATGAAGGACCCACAGGAGGACACCATGGAGCGACCTTAATAGCCAAGAAAGTATCCGACTCTGGATTTTACTGGCCCACGATCTTCAAAGATGCTCATAACATGGTACGCACCTGTGATGCATGTCAAAGAGCAACCAATAACTCAACACGGGATGAGATGCCTCAAAAACCAGTTCAAGTATGCGAGATATTTGATATATGGGGTATCGATTTTATGGGGCCATTCCCGGTGTCATTTGGCAATTGTTACATCTTGGTAGCAGTCGATTACGTTTCAAAATGGATTGAAGCTCAAGCCCTGCCTACTAATGATGCCAGAAACGTTGTCAAATTCCTTAAGAAACTATTTTATCGTTTTGGTGCTGCCCCTAAAGCTTTGATTAGTGAGCGAGGAACTTATTTTTTGTAACAATCAGCTTGAAAGAGCAATGGCATGTTATGGAGTTCACCATCGCTTTACAACTGCTTACCATCCACAAGCGAATGGGCAAGCCGAAGTCACTACCAAGGTATCAAACGAATCCTTGAGAAAACTGTAGGTCAAAATCACAAGGACTGGTCTACCAAGTTAGATGATGCATTATGGGCTTTTCGAACAGCCTATAAGACTCCCATCGGCACAAACCGTTTAACTAGTTTATGAAGTCGTGTCATCTACCTGTAGAACTAGAGCACAAGGCCTTTTGGCACTTAAAGCAGCAAACCTGGACCAGACCTTGCAGAAAGAATCGATTCCTACAAATTCACGAATTGGAGGAATGGAAGGAACAAGCGTACGAAAATGCTAGGGTTTACAAATAAAAGACAAGGAAATTCCACGACGCTCGATTAAAGAGCACAAAACATTTCATGTTGGAGAACGTGTCTTACTGTATAACTCTCGTTTATGTTTATTTTCCAGAAAAATTGAAATCACGTTGGTCTGGACCTTATACGATCAAAAACCGTGTTTCCTGAATGGTGCCATTGAAATTTATAACCACGCAGGTTTGAGTTTCAAAGTAAATGGTCATCTTTGAAACCGTATAACGATGGACCAACCAAGATTCCTTCGGAAGAATTAAACCTCCACCCCGACGAAAACTAAGTGTGGGGAAGGGTCATGCCGAAGACCCGAAACTTAAACGCGGCACATGTACATAAATTTTTCTCACTTTTTAGCAATTTTTAGGACATCACAAGCACAAGCATGGGGTCGTGCCTCATCAAGCATGCCCCCGTGTCTCTGACAAAATTTTTCCACGATCTCCGCTGACGACTCTAGAACGTTGCTGGTCGAATTTAAGACAAATTCTGACAAGCACGGGGCCGTGCCTAGCCAAGCACGCCCCCGTGTTCACTTTTCACGACCTGTGTATAAATACTACACTTGTTCCATTTCTTTCATCACACTTATTCTTGCTCAAAACATCTGAAAAATTAAAAAGAATCAAGTCACGGAAGCTCAACTGAATCCTGCGAAGAAACCGCGTTCTGAAACGCGAGAGCCGACGACTCAAGAATATTTCTTCAAAATGCATGAACTAATCAAGCAATTGACTGAAATGAACCTTGCTGCTTCCCAATGCTTAGCTGAACTTATCCAAAAAGTTCAACAGATGAGCGAGGAACTCATTTCCATTAACCGGCAGCTTGCGGAATTGAGCAACCACACTTCTCACTATCCCATGCCGAACCTTCCACACGAATGTGTTGGAGGTTTCTTTAGAAGCATTCCGTGATGTGTTAAGTGTGCTGTTGCGCGTTAAAGAGTCTGGTTTTGCTGTTTCAGATTCTCAGATTTTAACGTATCGTGTAACTGTAGGACCCTAGGAAATGTAATTTTCAATTTGGCTTATGTTATTTAACTATAGGACTATTTTCGTATCTTTTCTGATGATTTGGAAGTGATAAAACTTAACCGGGAAAATTACATAACGCGCGAAACTGAAAAACAGAACAACAAAAGACTGAAACCGAACAATACACATGAACACGGCCCCGTGCTTAAAGAGGCACGCCCCCGTGTTCGACAAAACATGACACCAGCTGACATTTTTCAGCCTTTTGTCTTGTTTCCTATCAATTTTGCCTGATAAAAACCAAACTCATTTGCCTGCAAAGTCGTATCCACCTTCAATTTCATCTTGTTTTCCATTTTTCTTTCATCTTTTCAAGCGTTCTTGCAAGAATAATTGGCCAAGAGGTTAGTATACTAATTCCTATGATTATGAAAGTCATTTACATGTAGTTAGGTGATTAGGTCTCTAAACAACCGAAATCCTAGCAATTATGTTTAAACACTTGTTCTTAAACGTGTTATGGAATGATGAATGCTTTTAACCTACTTGTTCATGTTTATTCTTGTAATAGATTAGTGTTAATTAGTATGTTTAGTTAGATATTAGTACGTTTAGTTAGTTAATTAGTTGTTTTCTTTTATTGTTAACAAGACTATCTTCATAATTCGTGGTAAAATCTTTGTTAATCATGTTCAAGTTACAAGAATTCTCAAGTGGTGTAAAACAATATATATATATATTTTAAGTATCTTGAAATATTTACAAATGATTAAAATGTTAAACGTATAATCTTTGATTTTTAAAGCAGAAATGTTAAACTCATGCTTAATCAACGATTTACAAACAAAACCACGATTGCTCGAGTCAAGATTTCATGCCTTAACATGTTAACCGCACCCCCACGTTTTACAAAGCGCACCCCCATGTTCAAAAATTTTTCCTTGGATGATAAATTTTTAACTAGTTTTGAACATGAACTTAATCATTATGATGTTATGTCTTGAAAAACACATGATTTTCACTAACATCATGAAACTGCTCAAGAAATTTGTCTTGTCTAGATTAACTTATCTTTAAACATTTCAGGATCATGGATCATCCCTACTTACATTTTGGAGGGAGCCGCGAGAGATGGTGTCATGATAGACTTCAAAGATTGCTACAAAGGGTCGAAAGATCCCACTTACAAGCGAATGAAGAAACACTAGCGGCAGTCGGACAGCTAGAAAGATATAATAATTTATTAAGTGTTCAGTGGAAATGTTTATTCTCACAAAATAGACCTTCCGTTTATGAATTAACTCTTGAATTTTTAGCATCTTTTAAATTTAGCATGAAAGACTCTGACCCTTGGGATGATAGTGCAGTTTCATTCAGATTAGCTGGGCCTTGGCATAAAACATCCATTGCCTTGTTCGGTGTCTATCTCGGAATCTACACGGAACAAGAAATGGAGGAGGAGGCAATATCTGGAATGCCGGCGTATCATACCTTCCCGGACGAGGAAAGTAAAGACGCAGAAAGTGGTGCAATGAGGAAAGCATTTTGGGAGCGGATTGGAACCGGAGGGTTCAACTCGAGCAAAACAAAAAGCAGTCAGATACGAGACCCGCTGCTGCGATACATTCATCAGTTACTAAGTCATTCCATAACAGCTCGTGGTCAAAGCGAGGGAGTTGTTAAATTGAGGGACTTGTTTATTTTATATTGTATGGTTAATCAGTTGCCATGTAATATTGGGTATTTGTTTTGTAATCTTTTTGCCAGGAATGCGATTGCAGGTGCTCCAACACCCATGTTTGGAGGAAGCTGGATTTTGAACTTATATGAAAGCTATGGTTATAACACTGAGGGAACCGTAGGAGTGATGCTGGGACTGTTAGACTTGAGCATTTGTACAAGCATGTACATGGTAACAAGCTTACCAAATGGGCAGCTGAGATTCATGGATAAGAAGGGACAAATCTGGGATCCGGCGGATCTCGAAGAAATTATCATGGACCTCGACATGCCGATACAGCCGGAAGGAGCCGGAGCTGGATCTTCAAGTTCACGTACAAGGGAATTCCCAACCATGTTAGACCTTTATGAGTCAATCCAAACCACCAGCGACCATGCAAGGCGATCATTTGAATGTGCCCAACGAGCCTTCAACGGAGTCAAAAATCTGCACTCCCGAGTCGATGACCTGAGCAATGATGTCACGTACATCAGAAACCGAATGTACCACGAGTGGGGGGATATCCCACCACAAAGCCCTTGAAAACCGTATCATTTTCGGGGCCCCGACACAGTTGTTTCGTGCCAATCTATCCTTTAATTTATGTCATTTTGTTTTTATTTTGTGTGTTTAGGATTTTAATGCTTTCAATAAATTAGTGACATTTTAGGTGATACCGAGGATTCTAACAACGCGAAGGCAATCAAACACAACTGAAAAATTCATCATTTTTAGGGGTGTTATTTCATTACCCTTTCTCGATCTTGAATATGTTAATCACATTGAGGACAATGTGAATTTTAAGTGTGGGGATGGGAGTAATGCATTTAACTTTGCTAAAAAGGTCCAAATTTAAAACATTTAAGAAAAGATCACTTACCAAGTAATTTTGTGACAAGAAACCAAAAATTTAATAAACCAAATTATAAATATACGTTTTCGGGAAATAAAGAAGTAAATCCATGACGTCCAAATAAAAATTGAAAATGTTTTTTGTGATATCCTTAAAAGCAATAATCTAGTAAAATATTTAATCATGTAAAATGAAACACTTTTACCCAATTCCATCCGTATGTGAGTTTATTTTTAAGCCTTAAACAAGCTTTTGCAAATTGCAATTCTACTTTCATTCTGAATTTATTGAGGGTGCCATATGATACGTGTGATTAGAACTTGCTTTGGGTATACATTTCAAGACCTTAATTAGTATTTGTTGCATAAAAATGAGTTAGGCACTAGGAAACCTTAGCCATTCAAGCCCCAACCATTTTCTTTAATTTTCCTTACCCGAACATCAACCCTAGTTAGCCCCGTTGAGCTTAAACGTTTTTATCTTTCAATCACCCGAGTCACCAAGTCACTTAACCAAAAAGCCTTCAACAAAACCCGTTTTCGTTAAAGACACGTTTTTGGCTTATTATAAAAAAATAAAAAAATAAAAATAAAAATTGGTCTTTTACCGGCAGACCTTAAAGAACTGGAATGCATTCTTTTGATTTCAATTTGCTTTGTTGTCTTCATCACGCAAAACCGGGACTTCCCCCGGAAATCCGCGAACAAATTTTCAATCTCACGTTTGACGCAAGAAAGAAATGGCGTAAAAAGGAACAAGTTCCGCCATTTTGGGGGATTTCAAAAAGTGCTATTAAGAGACGGGCAAAAAGATATGAAAGATGCCCGAATTGTGGAAATTGGTCCCATAAAGGAAAATGCAAAAAGAATCAAACTGAATCACAATACGAATACACAGAATTAATCTGATTGGGTGCTACTAGGCTTCAAGCCGAACGATCCTTGAGAAAGGAAAGTTTTGTGTATCTTCGGGTAAAAGATGAAGTGCGATTCTTGAAAGCAAAATAAAGTCTTGACAATCTGACCTTAAATGAGTCCTCAAGCTAGCATATCCCTTCTAGCTTGAAGTATTGTATAGGGAACCTTTATTGCTTTCCTTGTAGTTTATGTTAGAAAAATAAGCCAAGACCGTCGTCTTTAGCAATTAGCCACTCTTTCCAAAAATTCCATACCCGAGCCCGAGCCAAGTTACAACCCATCAAAGACCTAATGATTTATGCAAATAAATATCTAAGTAGGTGGAGATTTGATCTCTTAACAAGCATATGATTTCACACGTATTCATACTAGGCAATTGAGTGTATTAGTCATACTTAATCTTGATTATGACTCCATATATTTAGCCAAGTGTGAGTGCATCTTGTGAGATGTGTAGACTTTTACATGATAATAATCTTTACTAACCAACCTATTGCTTTCTAGGATATCATTTTACATGTGCTTAAAATATTTATATTTGGATTAAAATAGTATTTACTTGCGTATTTCTCGAAAGACATGTTTATAATTTGATTTATTTGGTTTTTGGGTGGAATTGTCATTTAAGTTATTTTTGCTTGAGGACAAGCAAAGTTCAAGTGTGGGGATGTTTGATGTGCTCCAAATTATACATAAAAATCCTATCAAAAGCACATCAATTATTCCTTAATATCTTCCTTAAAATGATGAGAATGTACTTAAAAGTGTTAAATTGTGTTTTCAGGTGTTTAAAAGGGCAAGATGGACAAAAGGAGTATATTTAACAAGAAATTGAAGTAATCCGAGCTTTGGACTCCAAGCATGGGGCCATGCCTCATTAAGCACGCCCCCATGCCTTGCCAGAAACACACCCCCATGCTAAATTAACACACCCTCATGCTTAGACATCTGACAGGACAAAAAGTACTGTCCCCTAAAAGTAGACACGGGGCCGTGCTCCTTGAGGCACGGGGCCGTGCCCCACCTCCAACACGGGGCCATGCCCTTTTAGCACGGGGTCGTGCCCGACACAAACCTGCATGTACGAGCCGACCAACTTTCGTTAGCATTGTACTAGCACGGGGCCGTGCCTTTTAGGCACGGGGCCGTGCTTAAACACTCCGGAAAAGCCTATAAATAGAAGCCTAAGCTCACCATTTTTGGCAAGCTTTGGTGGGAGAGTTACTCTGCTAAATTCTCTTGGGAATCAAGACTTCAAGATCATTCGAAGGCTCGGGAGGTGCATACAACACTTGGAAGAAGCTTGGGATCACCTAAACGTCATCCATTGTGGATCACCGGTTTGATTGTTCCATTTCACCGATGATCACTTATCTATCTTCTTTGTTATTTGTTGTTATGTTAAAGCTCATTATGAGCTAAACTCTATTTATCATCCTAATCGGATGAAACTTATGTAATTTGTGATGAACTAATAGTGTGATAAATATTATGTTAATGTTATGGTGGTCTTGGGAAAACTATTGATGGGTAGCATCTACATTTGAACGGGAAGTTATAACTTTATGGTTTGTGATTGTGATTGTCATACAAGGTTGAAAACCGTATGATTAACTTTCATTCTCGAAACCGGTCTTCATAATAAACCCATGGCTAATGAACTAGAAATGGTTATTAGAAATCATATCACTTTAACTTTCTGATCATTTGCGGTTCCCTTTTATTAGTTCGGAAACTTCAGTAATTGTTACGGATTTCTAAAATTAATGGTATGTTAGGAAGGAACTTGATCAACTCTCTTTTTAACATTAAGTTATGTTTTCAGAAATCGTATGTCAAATAGGACACAAAAGATCCACCTACATTACTAGGGCTTTGATCTGAGCAGTAAACTCAGGCTGACAGGATCAAGTCACTACGGTAGCAGGATAGACGAGAAATCGCACAGGCTCATCTTTATAAGCATTAACATAATTACATTAATCAATATCTTTAAATCACATCACCAATTCATCACAATTACATAAGTTGAGTCTAATTAGGATGATAACTTTTATTCCCTGGTTTTAAATCCAAACGCTTCAAATCTTAGTTTACTTTATTTCTATTATTGTTTAGTTTTAAACCCTAAAAATCTTTCCAAATGCAAGTTATCACTTTCTTTAACAAAAACCAAATCTGATAGTCAAACATCAAGTTTGTTGAGTAGGCTAGGTGTGTCCACGGATTGATACTCAGTTCTTACCAACAGTATATTACCTCATGACAGGTACACTACCTTTGGTGTGTGTGGTTTAGTATTAGTAACAATCAATTAAAACTGAATCAGTGCAATAAATCTTTATCAAAATATATATACTATCTGCACTCCATCAATGATCATAGATAAGAAGCTTCCTATGCTGCCAAAGGAGAGAGATGATGCAGAGGTGCTCGAGGTGATGGATGATTTCACCTTATGCAGGATGAAAGTTTACAGGGGGAAGCAGATGAAGCCCCCTGTCAGGAGACTGTTTGGGCACTTAGCCAGGGAGGATTACGTGGCGCTTGCTCGCAAGAAATGGTGTCACAATGACAGTGATTCAGATATTGAGCCCCTCATGACTGCCACATCCAACGACGATGACGATGATGATGACCAAGATACGATCAATGTGGGGGAGATACAGGTCCCAGTACTTCACGGGCCACTGATATTCTTCTATGTCTTCACCACCTCCACCTACTACTTCTTTGGCTTCAGGTGGATCTGAGCAGGCTACTATCCATCCAGATTTTATGATAGAGGAAGAAGAGGAGACAGATGATGAGCCTCTAGTACGGACGGTTGGGAGCCGGGTCGTGGCCACTGAGAGAGGGATCAGCGCGGTTGGTGGACGCCAGGTTGAGTCGAGGGGTGCTGATGCTAAGGGGGAGCGCCTATTAATAAGGGGGAGCTGATGTTACTGATCCGACTTACACCCCTGACTAGTCCAGCAGCCAAGGGGGAGCGCCTATTAATAAGGGCTCCAGGATGAAGAGAATGGCTCAGCCTCGTGGCAAAAAGGGAAAGAGGCTGAGATTCACATTGACTACATCTTCTGCACCAGCCACCACCACTACCACCACCACTTCCCCCACAGCCACTATCACTTCATCCACCACCACTACCACAACCATTCCACCACATCCCACTCACACTCCACCTCCCATATTCACCACATCCACAACCACCACCACCCACCAAGCTGGGACATCTACCCAAGCCCCAATGACCCATGATTCCACTCCACCCACTGTTGGGTTAGAGGAACAGCTGACAAACCTTAACAGGTTGGTGCTAAAGCTGTTAGCTACGGATCATATGAGAGCAAATCAGATTAACCAGCTGATAGCGGTCAACAACTCCCAAGGCATACAGATCGATCAGCTGACAGAGAAGAGTGCTCAGTATGAGAGAGCCTTAGGCCGAGCTCACCATGCGCTTACGACTCAAAATGAGCTAGTGACGGCTTCGGTTAAGAGAATTGAGGAGCTTGAGAAGAAGAATAAGAAGATACTGCTAAAGCTGAAAGGGTCAAAGAGTGAGCCTCTTAAGATCAGGGATGGTGATGGTGATGATGGTGATGATGATGATAGTGATGATGATGATGATGAGGAGGATGAAGATGACAGTGAGGAGGATGTTGGAGAAGATGGGACTAGCGGAAAAGATAGATAGGACGAGGATGACCAGGAAGGTGATTCTGCTGCATCAGCCTCTCCTCGAGCTCAAGAGAGACGGACTAAGCGTAGTCAAGATCAAGGAGCCTCGTCCTCCGCTCCTCCTGCTGAAGAACCCACTATTCAAGACAAAAGTAATGATTAGATGTTTTTGTATTTAAAAACTTTTGTACTGGAATTATATATTACATTAATGTAATTATTGATCATTTATGTTTGTTTATGTCTTAATGTTTCATATAACGACTTATGTGTGATATGCTTAATGTATAATCAAACAGATGAAGCTCAACAAACAGATGAATTTGATGTACAACCCCTTCAGTAGGTCAAGACTCAATTAACCATGATTCTTAACTTGCAAGGGATAGTTAGAAGGTCTGTGAGCTACACTCCAGAGGAGGGAGAGATCATACACGGCCTAACGGATGAATAGCTGGCTGAAATATTCAGGCTGAATCCAGATGAGTTGGTCAAAGATGCTCCTACAGTTGATGTGACAAGTGACGATGAGCTTAACGATGTCGACGAAATCGAGATAGAGGATGTCACTGCTGATCATTATCCTTAGGACACTGATCTGGATGGACATGTTATCCCCAATTTGGGTGAAACCTTTGACAGTGGTACTTTTGAGAAGCTGGATGAAGTTGAAAAAGAAAAGGAAAAAGAAGAAAGCACAGCCCAAGCTACAGAAGAAAACGTTGGTATCAAGAAAACTGAATGGGCAGCTTGTTTTGCTGAGATGAAAGCCCAGCGTACGCCCCAAAAGCAGAATGCCTACACAAAGCTTTATAGAGTCAAACATCATCAGAAAGTGTCAGGCAAGATCATAGCATAGGCGTATTTTGAAGATTTTGACGTGTATGCTATTAATAGAGAAAAGGGGATTGAGTACTTCTGATATCCTCATGATCTGAAGACTCTTCCTGGTTTTGAGCTCAACCGACTGGCATGCTTAGATCTACTATATGCTAATCCAAGAAAGATGTCAGGTTGGTTTGAGGTAGCATTAAAGAAGGAATACCACACCAGGTGGGTAAACTTCAGACCTCAACAACCTAAGAGGATAATTCATAAGTCTGAAGTGGACCCTATATCTGGGAAGCCTAAAGTTGTGTTGAAGTGGAGTGCCCCACGCACAATGTCTAAGATTCCCTTACGGTGAAATGCCTCAGGACTTCACTCCACACTTCAAATGGTTGTATTATGATTGGAGGACGGGTGAAGCGGTCATAGTACGGAACAGAGAAGGAAAGATAGAGACTATCCGGGTATTTGACCCTATGTGGCTAACCAACTTGTTGGCTGAAGATGTGTACACATTATACAAGTGGCCAGTGTTCTATGACACACAAGATATTGTACAAACTCTTCGGTTTCAACATGTCATACGACTCTACTTTGCTTTTGAAATACATGCAGGAGTTACAAAAGAGAAGAAGTACAAGAAATTCAAAGAACATGTAAAGAGTGTTAGACAATAGAGTAAACTAGGACCAATGGGGAGTTTGTAGATACATCATGTTCCTAGTTTATGAGCTTTAATGTAAAAGTCTTTGTTGGATCTAGAAAGGCTGGTGCAACCAAAACCAAATCACTTAGAAGATTTTGGTACAACAAATAAAGGACTTCCGAAGCTTATTGTGGAACTTCCGAAGGAAAAATGAGCTCTTCCGAAGACAAAGTGTAAAGCTTACTTCCAAAGGAAAACTCCAACTTCCGAAGACAAAGAACCTACTTCTGAAGATCAAGACTTAGAATGAAAGATCTAAAGTCAACTTCCGAAGTACTGAAGTCCTCAAGCCTCGGAAGTATAGAAGCTACTTCCGAAGTATAAGTGGCTTCGGAAGAACTTGTTCTTCCGAACCCAACTTACCTTCGAAAGACACTGCTATTATCCAGTGGACATAAGTATGGTCTCCCTGACACTCCGCTGCAGACCTCTGAGATACTGCATGGCGTTTTCTCAAAAGCCATGTAGTTGACCATACTTTAATCCACTGTTTACCTTTTTATGTTAGTACAGTTGCCATCTTTAGTTGGTGACAAAAGGTAAGTCATGGACATGTCATGACTACCATATCTTAGATAATACTTTATCTAAGATACCTTAACTTTAGCATTGTAGTATATGCTTTAGTCTTAGGTTTCCAGCTGGTATCAAAGTATATCCGGCTGTAGGATCTAGTATATATAGTTTCTCATTGTAACTCATGTATCATGCTTGTAAGAGTCTTGTAATATCTTGAGTTGAGAAGTAATATATACAAGTGCCTTGAAAATTATCCGTGTGTTCCTTGCTACTTATTATATTATTATCCAACTCTTGTAAAACTTTACTTCATCTGATTTGAGTGTTTCTATAAGCGAGTTTGAGAAAAATCCAAGTGTTTAAGTGACAAACCCGATCCTGCAATTGGTATCAGAGCTTTTTAGGCTCTTGATTGTGAGATCGTACCATCCTAATCAACCTGTTTTTCACTGCTCCTTATACCTCACTCAAAATGGCCCTCAACAAATCTGAAGTAGAGATGGGGAAGATGACCAAAGCACCCATCATCACCCCTGAAAACTTCAGGTCCTGGAGTAGAAGAATGGAAGGCTTCATCAAGTATCAAGACAGCAAGATGTGGCAATCCATTGTCAATGTACCGTATAAGCCAAAAGTTGCTGGTGAAAACAGTACCATGACTGAGAAAGCTGTTGAAGATTATTCTGATGAGGACAGGAAGAAGCGAGACATCGACAACAACGCTATGACTGTTCTCATGAATGCAATTCCCAACTCCATCATGGTGGGGTTTGAGCATTGCAAGTCGGCCAAAGAACTGTTTGATGCGCTTGCTCAAATGTACTTAAGCTCAAATGACTCCAAGAATGACTCACTGAAGCAATAGTTCGAGAACTTCACCTACATTGCTGGAGAAACTCTTAGCCAGCAATATTTCAGGTACATGGATCTCATTTCTTCCCTTCAATATGTGGGAATTGCTCATGAACTCAGAGACCTTACAAGAAAATTCATGAGTGCATTACCCAATGAGTGGACATTCTACTGTGTCTTTATAAAGAGAACAAAAAATCTGAATACACTCACCATGACCGAACTCTATGGGATCCTTGATGGATACCGTTTGGAAATGGAAAGTAAGAGGGGTCATCAGACAAGCAGACCCTTGAGTCTTCCTGCTAGCAACGCTTTAATGGTTGCTGAAGGCTCAGGAATCTCCCAGCCTCAAAAATACCTGACTTACACCTAACAGCCATCTTGTTCTTCTGGGCCATACATCACATTTCCTGAGACTCCAAGGTCTCAACAAGCTCAGCAAAGCTCCTTTCAGGACAGCTGTGCTTTTGTCTCATGAAGTGGACACTCAAATGATTATCAATACTTCTTTGATGATCTAGAGTGTTTCAGCCCGGATGACATGGAATACGTGGACATAGTCCAACAAATGGCTCTTCTAACCTACAAAGCAAAGAAGTTCTTTAAGAGAACTGGAAGGCAATTTCCCAGAACCCAATCAACAGCAAATTTGGTTTTTAAAAACCAAGGCTAGATGTTACAACTGTAACCAACTTGGTCATTTTGCAAGGGAATGTAAGGCTCCCAAGTCCAACCCGGGAACCCCACAGGCCTCCACACATCCCTCTACACCAAAGCCATCGGAAAGTCAACAGAAACAGCTGCAATGGCTCAAGAAGTTGACTGGAGCTTCATGGTACAGGATGTGACTCCTGCTCAAGCACTCATGGCCGGAACAGATGAAAATAAGGTATATGAACATCTCTGTACTCCTGCCTGTATTGCTAAAGTTAAATTGTATCAGGACTACAATATGGAGATTAAATCAGATATTAAGTCTTTAAATGTTTTAAAATCTGACTTTAAAAGGGCTGAATATGACTACCAAAAAAAATGAAGGAGTTAGAGAAAACTGTGTCCCTATTAAAACATGAACACACAAACTATAAGACTCAGATAAAGGATTTAATATCCAAATTGACTGAGGCTCAAGCCCAGCTAAGGCTTAATCCAGGAAGTATGCTATTTCCGAGCAAAACTTCCAAGCCATTCTTGCATCATCCTCTCACTCAAAACTTTGTTACCAAAACAAAGGTGGGTTGGGAACCAATGAAATCGCTCCACCACACTCTTATGATTCTATAAGACAACCAAGGTGTGGTATTGAGGAGCAAGAGGTTCCATCTGCTGACCCACCTTCTTATGAGTCAAAGAATGATGCAACTATGGAGACCATCACAGGGAAGAACCAGGTAATTATGCCCTCCCCTGCCAATGATGATCAAACCCTGACCACCAAAGCCAGAAGAAGTAGAGCTAAGGCTGCCAGAAAAACTGCCAAGAAAGTGGCTGAGTCCAAGCTAAAGATAGACCCAAAGCAAAAGGGTGTATTCATCTCAGCTGGATTCCAGGTGGTTGGAAACTCTGATTCAGGAAAGGGGTGTAGTACCAGCACTCCTGACCTACCAAAGGATCAGAAGTTAAAGGGAAAGGTTGCTGATGAAGAGAAAAAGAACAAGAAACAACAATCCTCAAGTTCCCAAAAGATTAACATTGCATGCATAATGTGTGGTCTGCAAACCACATGGCCAAAGATTGTTACTACAATCCTGCTAGCACACATTATGCAAAAAATGTTAAAAAGGAAGGAGTCAGGGAAGGTTTCTCATTTGGACCATATCAAATGGTTCAAGTGATGAAAAAGGGAAAGCTTGTTTCCGAAGCAAGGATGCTTTTGGAAGAAGATTCTTCTTCCGAAAGGAAAAAGGCTTCGGAAGCTAAAGCTGTTAAGACTCAGAAGAATAAAAGTGTCCCCTTGAAACCATCCCAGAAGAAGACTGCTTCGGAAGAAAAGGTGGTGAAGGCTTCTTCTGAAAAGAAAAAGCTTCGAAAGAATGCCAAGCTACAAAAGCTTCAACAAGCTCATCCTCCATGATCAACCAAGGGATGTAATGGAAGATCAAGGAAGATGTTGTAGCCCAATCCTCTTCTTCAAAGACATCCATTGAACCCCCATGCATAAATTTTGGTTCAATTATGTCACTATCATTGGAAGAACCCAAGACCAATAAGGCTTGGGTTTCCAATCAAAACTAATCATATCATCTTATGTGCAGGGACATCCATATGACAAGAATAACAACATTTGGATTGTGGATAGTGGATGCTCCAGGGAACAGATCTCTCCTTCAAAAATTTCAACATTATGATGGAGGTCCTGTCCAGTTTGGAGGTGAGGCCGGAGGATATATTTCTGGTAGAGGAAGTATATCCAATGGAAAGTTAAAACTTGACAAAGTTAATTTTGTCAAACAGCTTGAACACAACCTGTTAAGTGTCTCTCAATTATGTGATCAAAAGCATCAAATGCTCTTCACAGAACATGAGTGCATAATTCTCAAACCCGGGATGACAATTCCTCAAGAATTGGTGCTTCTTAGATCTCCCAGGAAATGGGATATGTACAAGCTGAATATGAACAATGCTTCCCCAATGGGAGAAGTATCATGCTTTATTTCCAAAGCTGATGGTGATGAGTCAACACTATGGCATAAACGAATGTGTCATGTAAATTTTAAGACAATGAATAAATTGGCTGAAAATAACTTGGTACATGGTTTGCCTAAAAAGGAATTTTTCTGCAAAGTTAACTGTGTTGCATGCCTGAAAGGGAAGCAACACAGTGCATCTCATAAATCCAAAGTCGTTAACTCCATCACCACCCCACTACACTTATTGCACATGGATCAATTTGGTCCCACAAGTATAATGAGCATTGGACGGAAATCATATTGCCTTGTGATTGTTGATGATTTTACTAGATTTACATGGGTATTCTTTTTAAGAACCAAAGATGAAACTGTTGTAACATTGAAATCTTTATTCTTAAAATAGAAAATCAAGCGGATCACAAGGTTAAAATAATTAGAAGTGATCAAGGGACTGAGTTTAAGAACCAAGTTCTTGACTCATTTTGTAACTCAAAAGGGATTGCCAGACAATATAGTGCTTCTAGAACTCCTCAACAAAATGGTGTTGCTGAGAGAAGGAATAGGACACTTATTGAGGCTGCTCGGACTATGTTAGCTAATTCAAAGCTGCCTCTAACATTCTGGGCAGAGGCAGTCAGCACTGCATGCTATATGCAGAACAGAGTTCTTGTAGTAAAGCCACATGGAAAAACCCCTTATGAGTTATGGAACAAGAGGCCACTGTTCATTGGCTTTCTAAGATCGTTTGGCAGCAGGTGTACCATACTTAACACAAAAGACAATTTGGCAAAATCTGCTGAAAAGTCGGATGATGCTATCTTTGTTGGATATTCCTCTTACTCTACAGCTTATAGATTTTATAATATTAAAAATCAACAATCTGAGGAATCTTCCAACATTGTAGTCAATGAGCACACTTCTTGTGTTAGGGGGAATGGCCCTGATCATATCTTTGATTTAGAATTGTTTCCAAACTATTCTAAACCATCTTGTGAGAATGTTTCAGCTAGAACAGGTGCTCAAAGTGACTCTAATGAAGGTCAATTGTTTGAGCTTCCTAGACCTGTTCCAAGTTCTCCAAGAGTTGCAGCAAATCAAGTTCCCACTATTGAAATATCTAACAGTATAACCATCTCAAGAGATAGTGGTGCTTCAACAAGGAGTTCACCTGTTGACTTTCAAATCTCTTAAGGTGACTCTGCACAACACCAAGCAGATGAAAGCAACATCTTGAAGGAACAGGGAACTGTTGATGATGCTTCACAGCAAATAAATGATGATGTTTCTCTTTCATTCAATCAGTCATCATTGAATGAGTTTGAAACAACAGCTAGACCAAGTATTCAAGCTCCTGAGCAAAATATGTCCAATTTGGATTTATCTTTGCAACTTGAGGTGATTCCTAGACTTATGATTCATAACACTCATCCAACTGAGAACATCATAGGGGAAGTCTCTGAAGGCGTGAGAACAAGAGGACAAACTCACAATGGGAATGTCTATTTGCACTCATGCTTTTTATCCCAAATGGAACCCAAGAAGGTAGAAGATGCCTTGAAAGATAGTAGCTGGGTTGAATCAATGCAAGAGGAGCTGCTTCAATTCAAAAGACAAAAGTTTGGAACCTATGTCCGCTACCATCTGCTCAAGTACCTATAGGCACTAAATGGGTTTTCAGAAACAAGAGAGATGATAGAGGCTTGATTATCAAGAACAAGGCAAGACTTGTGGTTCAAGGATACACTCAAGAGGAGGGAATCGATTATACTGATGTCTTTGCACCTGTTGCAAGACTTGAGGCAGTTAGGATCTTCCTTGCTTATGCTGCATCCAAGAATTTCACTGTCTACCAGCTTGATGTCAAGTGTTCTTTTCTATATGGAGATATAGATAAGGAAGTCTATGTATGCCAACCTCTAGGATTTGAAGATCCACAACATCCCAACTATGTGTGCAAATTGGATAAAGCTCTATATGGGCTGCACCAAGCACCTAGGCTGTGGTATGAGACATTGTCTCAATTTCTCCTGAAGAAATGGTTACACTAGAGGTACCATTTATAAGACTCTTTTTATAAAGAAGTCTGGGAAGGACATCTTGCTCGTTCAAGTCTATGTTGATGACATCATATTTGGTTCTTCAAATGACCAAATGTGTAAAGACTTTGAGAGCATTATGAAGAAGAAGTTTGAGATGAGCTCCATGGGAAAAATGGACTTTTTCCTTGGAATTCAGATAAAGCAAATGAAGGAAGGGTTCTTTATCAATCAATCTAAGTATGTCAATGATATCCTAGAAAGATTTGATATGAAGGATTGTAAAGCAGCAAAAACACCTATACCCAGAAACCACAATCTCTACCCTGATTCTGAGGGGGAGGATACTGATCAACATCAGTATAGAGTGATTATTGGTTCTTTGATGTATCTCACAGCAAGTAGACTTGATATCATGTTTGCAACTTGCATTTGTGCAAGATATTTGGCTTCTCCAAAGGTCTCTCACCTAATAGCTGCCAAGAGAATTCTTAGATACCTTAAAGGAGCACCTAAGCTAGGTCTCTGGTATCCAAGAAAATAGTGATTTCAATCTCTATGGTTACTCTGACAGTGATTATGGTGGCTGCAATATCAACAAGAAATCAACATCCGGTGGATGTCAATTTCTTGGTGGAAGGATCATCTCATGGCAATGCAAGAAGCAATCATGTGTCTCTACATCAACTACTGAAGCTGAATACATTGTTGCTGCTAGTTGTTGTGCTCAGCCGCTGTGGATTCAAAACCAGATGATAGACTACGGATTCAACTTCATGAGCACTCCTATCCAAATTGACAACAACAGTGCTATATCCATTATTGAAAATCCAGTGAAGCACTCTAAGACTAAGCACATTGATATCAGGTATCATTTCATTAGAGATATTCATGAGAAAAATCTTATCAAGCTAATCAAAGTTGACTCAAATGAACAATATGCTGACTTGTTCACCAAAGCCTTTGATGTACAAAGATTTAAATATCTCATTACAGCTATTGGGATGATAAACCTTGATTAGCTGATCTCATTTGAAAACCTTTTAATGTGTAAAGTCTTATGTCAAAACAATCTAAGCCCTGTTACAAAAGATCTTTTTCCTAAAATTTTATCTAAGTATGAATTCTTCCGAAGCGAAATTAACCCTCGGAAGATATTTCACATATCTTCCGAAGCAAATTTCTCCCAGGATAATTTTCTTCTCGGAAGAGTGTTATGTCTCGGAAGAAGCGATTAATTTCATATCAGATCTTTTCCGAAGCTTATAACACTCTCCATTTGAAAAGCAACATATACTCTCGGAAGTAATCACTTTACCTTCGGAAGTAAATTTACCTTCGGAAGAACATTACCTTCGGAAATGCTTTATACTCAGAAGAAAGATTTTACTGTGTAACGGAAATCTTTTGGGCCCCACTCTGTAAAAAGTAAAGATTTTGTTAATGATGTCCGATTATTTAAATGGACTAACCTTACCGCCCATGTCACATCATCAACTGACACCTCACATCGTCTTATCCAAACCTCCTTTAAACCGCCATTCTACCCATTTAAATACCTCCAGCTAATCACTTACATCCTATTTACCAAAATTACTGCCCTAAAAGCTTTCTTCATCTTCAATTTACCCTATTCCGAACTATCTTCCTGTAACTTTCTTCAATGGCACTTAACCCTCAGCACAACCAAGTCGCACTCCTTGACTCTTCAAGGGATGTTGACTTCTCAGACATCAGCTCCTTTCTAACCCAATCTTCTTACTACACCGCTCTGACTGTCAACCTTACAATTTACTCAAACCATATGTTTGAATTTTGGGCAAATGGTCAGATTGAAACCCTAAATGGGGTTCGTGTCATTCGATCAAGCATCTGTGGCCAGGAGTTGTTCATTTCTGAACAAATCATCAGGGAGCATCTAGAGCTTCATGATGTGGGTGCTCCAACAGAATTCCCCAAAGCAGATTTGGACAATTCTTATATCCAAATGGGATATGGTGGAGATGTTAGCAGGTCAACTGTCTACAAATTTAACTTCTCTTACAATTGGAAGTTCCTGCTACATGTGGTTCTTCACTGCTTGTCCAATAAATCTGGGGGATGGGATCAAATTCCATATGAACTTGGGTGCCTAGTTCATGGTTTGGTGAAAAGCCTCCGCTTCAACTACTCAAGATTTGTGCTGACTAATCTCATGGGAAATCTTCAAAGGGACACATTTTTCTAGTATCCCTGGTTTCTCCAGCATATAATCAATTATGAGCTGGACCAGAGCAAGCTTGTCTGCGCAGCTGCTCTTACTGTTAATCAAATGAGGCCGACCATCTTCAAGACTTTGAAGAGAGTGTACACCAACTTCACCGGAAGAGATACTGCACTTCTTCCAGGTATGATTGAGTCAATGGCTCCTGGTGACATTCCTGTTAACCCCACAGCTGATGAACCCACACCAGCAACTACCCTCACTTTGCCAAATCTACCTTCTCCACCCATTACCTTTACTTATCAAAGACGCCCCAAACGAACCCTTGTTCAATCTTCTCTGATTGAACAAGCTCCTCATGTTCTAGCCAAAAAGGCTAGAGTGGAACAAAGGGCTCCCACTCAGCCTGAGGTCCAACCATCCTTCACAATTGACCTCAATATGGGTCTTGAGTCTCCTCAGTCTCAGACCCATGAGCCGAAACCCAAGCTGAAAGCCCTCAGGGAGAGTCTCTATACTCCCCTAAGCAGCCAAAAAGGGACAGCCCTATCATAGGCTCAATGCCTTTAGACATTGATAAAAGTCCCGGGTCATTAGGTTTCACTTCCATATCCTTTACTGACCTTTTAATTGGAGCTGATGAAGAGATTAGGTCTCTTCAGGGCAATGAAGTTGATCCACAACACCCTCTCAAGGATCAACAGAGCCCAGAGAGATCTCTTATCTCTAGCCCCCATCAACAAACCTTTACTGAAGTGAGTCCCACTAATATGGAAGGGACTCATGTAGATTCAGCTGCCACTACTGAAGGAGCCTCAAGGGATCCTCAAGACAGTGGTAACATCACTGAGACTGAATCTACGGCAACCATGCCCTTTGATGACTCTGAAAGAGACATCATTGAGCAAGGGAAACCAGAGCGCCAAGAAACCACATCTGGTGGTGAGGATGAACATACAAGGTATGTTACCCCATCTCCCCGTGATTCTTCAAAAGAAGATGAGGGAAGAATGCAACTCATCATTCAAGGCCTACTTTCTAAAGTCTCAAATCTTGAATCCAAGGTTAGGACTTTAGAGGATAGGTCTGCTCAGCAACTTGAGATTGAAAATCTCAAGGCCAAAGTAGCTGAGAAACAGATTGAGAGGTCAGTTAGGCATGTACCAACTCAGGTCTCCTTGACCTCTTCCTCTAGCTCATCAAGCTCTCAGGATGATGCTACCAAAAAGGAGGAGAGTGTTCAGAGACAAAGTCAAAGACAAGAGGAACCCCAAAGTCAAGCTCTCACTTCCCTGAGCTCAAAGTATCCTGTGCAACAAGCTTCAATTTTCCCTGAGCCTCCTCCAGTTGTCATTCAAATGGATCAAAGGATTCTCCAAGATCTCAATAGGTTCTTTAACAAGTTCCTATTGGAATCTCTTATAGAACAACCAAGTCCTGATCTGTCTGTGATCTACTTTAGAGCTCAAGAGCTTCAGAGGTTAAATGCACCTTCTACCACTATTGAGGAAGTTGGTCAACCTAAGGTCCAAGTGGAACCTGAGATTAACTTCGAAGGGGAAACAAGGACTGATGGCCCAGCAACTGAAACAGTTGGGACAGATAGTGCATTTTCACAGACTTCCGAAGCAGAATTCAAAGCCTCAGAAGAACAATTTCAAACTTCCGAAGCTGAGATTGCTGCTGCGGAAGGACTATTCTCATTATCCGATGATCTAATAGTCACAGATGCAATCCTGGAACTTGCATTGAGGTTAATGGGGAGGATTTTCTCACCCAACCTCTAGCTCAAACATCAGCATTAACTCCAGCTTCCATCTCTACTACTCAACCTGAATCTTCCATCCAAGAACCCCCAAAGTCTAGCACTTCCGAATACATCAAAGGAAAGACGAAGATGACTACGGAAGAGCTTCAAGAGGAAGAAAGGTTGGAGAATCTCAAAAGAAAAGGTAGGCTTCCAACTGAAAAACTGCTAGCTGCAAGTAGCAAAGCAGCTGCAGCCAATCAGGAGGCAGTCAACAGCAGAAAAAGAGTAGAGATCATTGATAGACTTGTCAGTCTAGGAGCTGCAAATGAAGATGTACTCCTGCTACCATTAGAGGAGTTAGTTGAGCTGGAAAAGGCAAACCTTGCTGCAAAAACAGCAAAAAGAAGAGGCAGCAAGGTTGGCCTTAGAAGAAGAAAGGGAGAGGAAAGAAAGAGAAGTTGTTTAACAGCTCAGGAGGGAAAGGATAACTTTCCTAACCTCCAGAGGTTTCTCTCAAGAAAAATTATCTCCACATAACAATGATACGATATTATGGCTCTTCAACAAAGAGCAAGATCAAATGGAGAAAGAGAGAAAGAAAGTTGCAAGGGAAAAGCTGATGGAGAAGAAGAAGAAGGAAGAGGAAGCAGGACTAACTGCTGCCAAGAAGATAGGTGAGAAGGCCTGGATGAAGAGCTATCTCAAGGCTCATGGCTTCTCTGGCAGGCAAGTGGGTCCTATGTCAGAAAAGACTCTCCAGCGACATGTCAGTGACATAAAGGCTGACATTCGCGCGGGGAAGAGGATGGAGATGTACAGAAGGGGACAGGGGATGATCTTCAAAGCTACCACTCAACGAAACTACTGCCGAAATTTCACAGCGAAACTAGCTCTGCGAAACTATAATTTCGGCGAAACTATCATTTCTTCAGCGAAATTGTTCAAAATAATATTTTTCTCGCGGGAGAATTATTTTATAATTTTTGGGAAAAATATTTTGGGGCGTTTAATTGTTCAAAATTTTTACAATCATGTCATCCTCAGAAGACTTTAAATCAGATAATCTCACAATGGCACAAAGCCGGTTTGACTCTTTTGCAGGAACAAAGAAAGAAAAATTGTCAGATTTAATTGATCGATTTTTAAAAGTAGCAAATGATCTAAAGAAGCATGTGCCTGATCTCAGTAATCATGAACAAATTCAAAAGCTTCTCGAGTCTCTTCCATCCGAATGGAATCATCAAGTTAAAATGCTGAAGCAAGAAAGAGGTTATGTCGACACAAAACTTATGGATATGATCAACAGACTAAAATCTCTCGAGCTAGATATCCAAAGAAACGAATTTCAACAAGCCGTGTTCCCACATCAAACTAACGCGCTTAATATTGTTCTTGTCTCTTCTGTAACAAGCATACTTGATTACAAAACAGAGATGATTGAAAAGTTGAAGTTATTGAGAACTGATTCGGATTTAAATTTTGAATCCAGAGAAACTGTTGAAGAGAACTATGAAGCTCTGAGAGTCGACAATGACACTAAACCGGAGTCTGTGAGAACCGATGATGATAAGATTGGAAAAGCTGATAAAAGAAAGAAAGAATTTGAGGTTGAAGAGATGCTAAAGGTCAAAGAAGATGAACAACAAGAAATCACAAGGGTTTGCAAAAAGAGCTTAGCTGCAGAACGAACTATCATGGGTCTTCCTTATGAGATTGTTCATGATATGTGTTCTTCGTCATCCAAAATCCGGTTATTTGGGATTTATAAGGCAAACAGATTGTTATTGGAAAATGAAAAAGAATTAAAAACAATCAATCAAGAATTAAAGAAAAATGAAATTGCTTTTTCAAGAAAACTTAATGAAGCATTGGCTGAAAATGATCTTTTAAGAAGAACCATTTTGGAGCGTAATGTTGAAATTAATATTTTGAGAGAAAGGGCTGTTTTAGCTCAATTTGAAACGACAAAGCTTCAAACAAAGCTTGATAAATGGACTCTTTCACACATGAAAAAGGATGAGCTTATTGCTAAACAACAAGGGGCGCTGGTGAAACATGGGATTGGATATATATCTGATAGTGAAACTGTATTTAATTCAGTTCCACCCCTTCTACTTTATGTTATTCACCAATTCCCAAACCTCATCCTAAAAATGATTTGTTTGAACAATCTAATAGTAGTTTGCATGCAGGTTTGAGCGGTGTGAATCTTAAAGAGGTGCGAGATGATTATGATTCTACAACTGGTATGGGATACAATAAATCGAATGCTGACAGTCAAGCTAACGATTGTTCAGTCCCGGTTGTTTGTAAATCTATATCTACTATTTCTTCTAACTTCTTTGATAAGTTTAAAGCAGGTGAAATTCCTACTTTTGAGCCTGTCAGGGTTGTGAAAGAAGAGATAAATCTGAAATCACCTAATCATCAAGTTCCAACAACAACACATCCTATTCCTGTCAATCAAGATCCTTGGAGAATGATCTGTCTATACGAGACTGGACAAGCTCATGATGAATCAATCACAGAGGTGCGTGTTGGTTCCTCACAGATCAAGATGTCTCCTAAATTGTCAAGTCACAAAAGCTTCCAAAAGCTAAATCAATACCAATACGGATCTCTTCTCCAATTGCAAAGCAACCCACTCAATCAGTGAAGATCTCGTTCTCTGTTAAGCATAGCAAATGCCAAAACAAGCAAGAATCTGCTACAAGCTCAAAGCAATCCTCATCCCCACCTGCATCACACGGGACTACAAAGAATCAAAAGCCATTCAAGGCTTGTTTTGAGTGTGGAAAAGAAAGTCATGTGGTAAAGAAATGTCCTCAAAGACTTGTTTCGGATGGTAAAGGCAAACCAAATTGCTTCTCCGGATCACAGTCCACACAGAATATTCTTGACGGTAAAGGCAACACGAGTTGCTTCTCTGGATCAAGAGGTAAGAAGCACACATCTTTGAATGGTTGGATGAGAAACCCTCTATCCAAACCTTTTCATGTGAAGCCGGTTTCACACGATTCAAAGATGAAAATGACCAAAGGTTCAAAACCAAATTCTTTACCTTCTGGTCTTAAACAAAAAATGCTTTCCAAATTTAATTCATTCAAATCCAAATTAATTGAATCGAAACAAATTTGGCAAATTAAAAAGAAGGATACAGATATCCTAGATTGTTTAAACAATTGTGTGCAGAAGCTTGTTACTTATCTTGATGAAAAAGGAACTTCCAGGACTATGATGGCCTGGGTTCCCCTTTCAAACTAATCTGTTTATGAGTGCAGGAACAATTCCGGAGGACTGTTAGTAATCCGGTTTATTGACAGGGATTGTTCCTAATTCAAATTTGAGGCGAAACAAACAGGTTAAGGTCATGGTATTATATCCACAATCTGGATTTTTATCTGCTTTATCACAGTTCTCACTTCACAGTCACTGCATATTTCTTGAGAATTCATTTCTTATTTTCATTTCAGTGTAGTTTGGAAGACCTTATTTGATAAATTTTTATTTTTGTACAGTCTAAAAATATTAGAAAAAAATTAAAAAATAAAAAAATTAAAAAATAATAAAAAATAAAGAAAATAAAAAAATAAAAATAAAATAAAAAAAAAGTTTGCAAAAATAAAAATTTAGGGGGAGAGTATAAGTAAATAAAAATGAAAAGAGAACTGGGAACTTGATTTGAGATTATTGAGAAATGATTGTATATCTTCTTGCAATGCTTGTTTTTAAAATGAGAATTGATACTAACTGATGTTGTTATCTGATTAACATCTTATTTTTAATTGTAAATAAAAGAAAAACAATCAGATTCTTTAATGATATGCTTGGTAGACTCAGCCTGAAGAATAAAGTAGACAGCAGTATGATGATTTAAATTAAAAATAAGATGTTAATCAGATAACAACATCAGTTAGTATCAATTCTCATTTTAAAAACAAGCGTTGCAAGAAGATATACAATCATTTCTCAATCATCTCAAATCAAGTTCCCAGTTCTCTTTTCATTTTTATTTACTTATACTCTCCCCCTAAATTTTTATTTTTGCAAACTTTTTTTTTATATTTATTTTTATTTATTTTTATTTTTTTTTATTATTAATTTTTAAACCCCTTTGATCTCTATTGATTGCTAATAATATTGTTTACAAGTAATCCCTCAATCTATTGGTCATTCAACCATTAACCTAATTCTAAGTACAATTAGGCTATTTATAGTCTAGTTTAAGTTTCCATATTTACACATAACCCCCTAGACTATATATTTAGACTAAAACATGACTCAAAGAAAGTAAAATATATTTTGTTCACACAAAATATATTTATTACAATAAAACTCCTAGTCATCTAAATCTTCAACGTCTCGTCTCGGTTCCTCGTCTCGAACGTGTCGGGTTTGACTTTTGTTGACTTTGACCGTGACGTTGACTTTTGTTGACTTTCACTATGTTGATAATATAGACTATCTTTTACAGCTCCAACAGGAACATTGGACCAAGCTGCAAATCTTCTTGGCCTAAATTCAGACACTTTGAATGAGGAAGAAAAGAAGTTAAGGAGAAGGCTGGTGACTCTACTGGATACCAAGAAAGGCGACCAGGTGCCAAGACAACCTCTTGCACCTAGGAAGAAGATCATCCAGTGGAGGTTCGAAGACTCTTCTCACAACTTTGTTGTTGAAAGAGAGAATGAAGAGCTCAACAGGCTAAGTGCCTCATCTCTGCTACACTTGAGCAGATTTGACATTGCTGAGTTAGCAGAGAAGCCATTCTCAAACCCTTCAAACTCTGATGTAGCTACCCATATCAGAAATCATCTAGGCAGCCTTCATATGGCCAAGCTAACTGCTAGAAGCAAGGTTGAAGAAGAGTTGAAACTGAGAGAGGAGGAGAAAAGGAAGGGATCAGCAACCAAAGACAAAGCCTTTCTACAAATGGTTGAAGGTCCTGAACTTGAATCCATAGTTAGTTGGGAGTATGACTATAACTCCCGTCAACTAACTCTTTTCAGGGGGACACAATAAAGGGTACATGTCATTCAGAGTGATAGATTGGATCTCCTATCCACCAATGACTTGTACAAGCTTCTCAGTACCACTTCAGGGAAGAACAAAGAGACTGACAAATATCTTTTGTCCCTGGTGCTGAATGCTTTAAGAAGCTGAAACAAGTGAGGTTTTGGTAGCATCAGCCTAGGGGGGATTTTGTTGGATCTAGAAAGGCTGGTGCAACCAAAACCAAATCACTTAGAAGATTTTGGTACAACAAATAAAGGACTTCCGATGCTAAGTGTGGAACTTCCGAAGGAAAAAGGAGCTCTTCCGAAGACAAAGTGTAAAGCTTACTTCCGAAGGAAAACTCCAACTTCCGAAGACAAAGAACCTACTTCCGAAGATCAAGACTTAGAATGAAAGATCTGAAGTCAACTTCCAAAGTACAGAAGTCCTCAAGCCTCGGAAGTATAGAAGACTGTTCTTCCGAAGCCAACTTACCTTCGGAAGACACTGCTATTATCCAGTGGACATAAGTACGGTATCCCTGACACTCCGCTACAGACCTCTGAGATACTACATGGTGTTTTCTCAAAAGCCATGTAGTTGACCATACTTTAATCCACTGTTTACCTTTTTATGTTAGTACAGTTGCCATCTTTAGTTGGTGACAAAAGGTAAGTCATGACATGTCATGACTACCATATCTTAGATAATACTTTATCTAATATACCTTTACTTTAGCATTGTAGTATATGCTTTAGTATTAGCTTTCCGGCTGGTATCAAAGTATATCCGGCTGTAGGATCTAGTATATATAGTTTCTCATTGTAACTCATGTATCATGCTTGTAAGAGTCTTGTAATATTTAGAGTTGAGAAGTAATATATACAAGTGCCCTGAAAGGTTATTTCCGTGTATTCCTTGCTACTTATTATATTATTATCAGCTCTTGTAAAAGACTTTACTTCATCTGATTTGAGTGTTCCTTGCCACGTGTTTAAGTGACAAACCCGATCCTGTAGTCTTTCATCTCTTACACATGTGTAATGAATTAGTTCAATGAAATATAATATGTGATTAATGTTTATTCATGTTTATTTATTTCATATTATTATTGTATTGAATTTTAATGTATATGTATGACCATATTATATAGGTTTGAAGGTGTTGTACATGATTCTTAGTCAATGATGATTAAGAAATGTGTTCAACCTAATCGGATGAGTCTTCATGCAAATGGACCATACGCATGAATACATCATGCTTATGGACTAGTCGCACGACTGAACCAGGAGACTGGATCAGTCGTACGAATGAGACATAAGATTGACTCAGTCGCACGACTGAACCTTCAGTCGTGCGTATGACTAAATCGCCATGATTCAGTCGCACGACTGAACCATTGCTAATGGTTCAGTCGTACGAATGAAAACCCCTAACCTATAAATACCACTTAATTCGTAGAAAAACATAACAATTGAAAACACTTGATACTCTTACGAACCCTAGCCGTCGAGAACGTCCAAGGAAGCCTGTCCAAGTTCATAGATCATTCCTGATCGATCTCTATTCGTTTATAACGTTTAGTTTCAATCATATATCGATCGGGTAATTGTTCTCATTGATTGGATCGACAATCAAATAGGATTCCGCACTATTTGATTCGGTATAAACGCAGAATCTGTTAGTATTCCGTACATACACGGTCCTGACACTTTGACTTGTATTTCATTCTCAGTTCTTCCTCTCTTAACTTCAAGATGAAGTCATTTATGTCTAATATCAATAGAATGTCATTCTGTCTCAGATTAGACATAAATGAATCCCATTTCTTAGGCTAACCATCAGCAAAGCTTGAAAATTTATCTTCCATTGATGTGGTTATGCCATGAGTGTGCAGCTCACTCATTAGATGGTAAATAATATCATCTAAGCTCTTATTCCTTATCGAATAGAAATTATTAAACTCCTTCTTGAGAGATTTAGCCTTCATGGCCTTTAAAGTTCCATTTCCATCATATCTCTTCTCTAATGCATCCCATAGCTTTTTAGTCTGCTTATTCTCAGAGAACTGATGAAAAATATCCTTCGGTATAGACTGAGTCAACAAGGCATAAACTTTCTTCTCAGCATTGAAGAGAGTCTTCTGAGCTTCACTCATTCCTCCCAAGGTTAACTTGACTCCATTAGCACTGACTGGTATTATGTAAGCAATCTCAATGGATGTTCAAAGATTGGGATCAACTCCATTTAAGTAAATCTCAAATCGATGTTTCCACTGAGGATATTCATCTAACGTTAACAACTTTGGCGGTTTATTATGATTACCAATCTCATTCTCCAGAAGTACTAGGTTCTGGATGCGTGAGTTCTTTCCAGCAGTAAACACAGCAAATTGATCTTCCATTTCTATAACTTGGTACTTGGGGAACATGACAGATTCAAACGTGCGAATGGACAATGAGTATGGATCACTCGTACAAATGAAGGGTGCGAATGAATTCAATCGTGTGATTGGATTCAGTCTTGCGTATGAACAGGGCAATTGGAATCAAACGACTGGAGTTGTTCAGTCGTGCGAATGAGAAACGCGACTGAGTTCAGTCGTGCGAATGGAGCTATCTGATGAACAAGCACAAAATGATCTATTTCTACATGTTCATGTGATTCAAGTAGTAGACAAACTTCATGCCAAAGCATATAAAAGAAGAAGATTTAATGCTGGATTACTGAAGGGAACAACATTTGATGAAGTAACAGAACTAAGAATAACAGAACAAGATGAGCTAGAAGTGGTGAATAACAACAAGGTGTTAGACACACTCACTACAGAAGAAGATGTTCTGGGAATTAGTTATGAGACTTTGAAGATGATGAGCAAGATGAAGATCAATTATAAGTATGATGATCAGAAGACTGCTGTCTCCTACTTCTACAACAAGATGATCGCTAGAATCAAAGATCTTGCAGTTTTGAAGGACTGAGTACAAGTAGCTAAGCCTAAGGGGGAGTATTGTTAGGTCTAGAATCAGTAGATCTAGTCTTTATGTATAGGCTTAGTACTTGAATTAATATTTGTAATGAACTTTTGTATTTCATTATTATGTATGCATTAAATATATAGGTTAACCCATTTATATATGTGTTGATGTATGTATGGCTGCAGGTACAAACATAATACTTGATCAATTATTGAAATTGACCAAGTGTTAGAAACATCTACGGATGAACATATTATTCTTCCGTAGATGTATATCTTACAAGTAACAATACATCCGAAGATCATCTACGGATGAACAAAATCAACTGGAGTTCCAAGTGTTCAAGAAATGCTGCGGAAGAACAAAACATGCTGCGGAAGACAAAACATCTGCGGAAGAACAAAACATCTGCGGAAGACAATATTTCTGCGGAGTCCAAACACTTGCAAAATACAAGTGCTACAAGTCAACAAGTCAACAAGTCAACAAGGCGGTTATCCGAATCCCGAGAAATCCGTTGATTCCTTATCAGAAACAAATCAAATCCCAAGAGATCCGGTGTTTCCTATAACTGAAACATCTGTCTATAAATATGGATCCTAGGTTTCGATTCAAGCACGATTGAAAACAGACGATTGATTGATTGAGAACAGCAATAGCTTTACAACAATCATCAAAAGTCTTTCGATCATCATAACATATACAACATCATAGCTTTCATTGTTTCATTCTTTTGTAATCTTCAACACATTATAATAAAACCTTAATTAATCTTTAATTGTGTTTTGTGTCGTGTGTTCTTGATATTTCATTGACATTGAAAGTTGTTTAAATACAATTAAACCAAATCATCGTTAATTCCGCTAACGTTGACTTGACATCAATTCACACTGATAATTCCTGTCGACGATCCTTGGATTCACAGGTGGTATCAGAGCCAAGTGCTCATTGATTTAGATCAATTGATCTATCAGTGTTAGTTGTGTTTAATTGTGTTTGTTTTCGTTTTACAGCAATTTTAATTAACTTGTTTCTATATTCAAATCAATTGAATAGTAGATCTTGTTAACATCATGAGCAACTTCAGTGGTTCATCTTACCAACCCCCGAAGTTGGAAACAAAAGCAGATTTCAAGTCATGGAAAATCAAGTTCAGGAATCATGTAAACTATACTGATTCTGACTTGTGGATTTCCATTACTGAAGGTCCTTATATTCCACCCACTCTTGGGCCGGATTATAATGACAAAAATCAACCAATCAGCACAAAAGATCTATCACCTGATGATGTCAAAAAGGTTAAAGTCGATATAAAAGCATACAGTCTGCTTAGTATGGCTTTACCTGAAGAGATATTAATCAGGTGTGAGAACTATAAAACAGCTCACTCCTTATGGAAGATTCTTCACACTCTCTGCGAAGGGAGTGATGAGATAAGAAGCATAAGGAGAGACACCCTCAGATCACAATATGAAACCTTTCATCATATTGAGGGTGAATAATTCCTCAGCAACTTCATAGATTCATGCAGTTAGTCACTGAGATGAATATTCTAGAGTTGAAGTATACTAGTGAGGAATTAAACAAGAAAATGCTCCACACTTTGCCAGAAAGTTGGAAGCATACTGTGTCCATGTTCAAGAATACTATAGATCTGAAAGCAACTGGTTTAGATACTCTGGTTGCAAAAGTAGAAGCTCTTGAAATGGATGAAAAATCAAGAAACAAGAGTGTGAGAACTCATGTCTCACCCTATCACTTCAAAGAAACAAATAATGTAGGAAGTGCATTTATTTCAAACAATGAAAGTGATAGCTCTTGTGTCAGGAGTGATGATGAGGAGGAAGTTAGTTTCTATGCTTCAAAACCCTCAAAGAAATCATCTCAAGACAAGCAGCAGAAGAATAAAGGAAGAACTACTGATAGACAAGATACATCTGCAGCAACAACTAAGTCTTCCTTTTCAGCAAATCAGTCAGAACCAATAACTGTGATATTGGACTCTGAAGAACAAAGAGCAGCCTTTGCAGCTTTTAGCTCAAGTTTTCAAGCATACCTGGGAAGCTCTCTAACATCAGCCAATATCTGTCAACAAGACTTAGAAGAACTACCCCCAGATGTAGTGGAAGAGATGGATCTACAATGGCAGATGGCCATGATTGCTTATAGAGCTAAGCAATATCTCAGGAGAAACAAGAACTTGGCTTCAGCAAGCAGAATATCAAAGATTGGTGTTGACAAATCAAAAGTAAGATGCTACAAATGCAATCTCTATGGACATTTCTCAAGAGAATGCAATCAACAGTCTTATCCAGAGATGAGACAACATCAGCAGCATCAACAACATCAGATTCAAGCAAATCAACAATCTTCTCAAAGACCTCTGCACAAGCAATCTCAACTGATCAATGCTTCCCCACCAGCCACCAAAGAATCAGCAGGACCAAGTAACTCAAAGGAGTCAGGGCTGATCATACTTCAAGATGGAACGTGTGACTGGAGTCTGTATGAGAAGGAAGTTTTGGAAGAAAATCAAGCTTTGATGGCTCATATGGATCAAACAGTGCCACCAATGGCTAAAGAGGTAAAAGAAAGATTGTGTTCATCAACTTGTGTTGAGGAAGTTGAACGATATAGAGTCCATGCTCAACAGTTGGCTGATAAAGTAAAAGAAACAATGATTTTGAATGAATCTCATGTTAGAGAACATAAATTATATCAAATAAAAATTAATTCTTTACAAAAGGATTTAGAAAAATTTGTTTCTGAAAATTATAGCCTAAAAGCCCAAGTTGAGCACTTGACCACTTCCTTAACAAAATCCATGGCTGATCATGCATCAACTGAAGTGAAACTTCAGAAGTTTCAATTATCATCTCAGCAATATGAGAAATTACTAACTTCTCATATTGAATCAAAGAAAAGGTCTGGGTTGGGTTATAATGCGGTTGCACCACCTATAAATGATAATTACACATCCTTACCTACAACAATGACAAACACTCTGTCAAATCATTTTGTGCCTAGCACTGAATTTGAAAAAGATTCATCTAAAACTAAAATTAATGATAAAGCTGAGGTGAGTGAAACTGAATCATCTGAATCAGAATCATTAGATCAAAATGATTCAGAGTTTGATTATGATAAGTGTGATGACTTGGATGATTCTGATGAACATGATGTTGATCAAACAAGCACTGGTAAAAATTTTCAACTGAAAGCCCATATTCCAAAAGTGCTTGAAGAAACAAAGTTGCCATATCCTCCTAAACAAAGAAACATGCTGAAGACCATCTGCAAGAGGATAGCTCAATTGAATGAAGGTCTTCAAGAACTAAGTATGCAAGAATCCTCCAAGAAATTGACTGATGAATCAGTCATCACTGAGGAAAGAGGAAAATTCAAAGGAAAGAAAAAGGCATCAGCAGATCAACAACTGAACAAGAAAACTTCAGCAGCTGATCTACGGAAAAGAAATTCAACAAAGGAACAAAATGTGCACAAAAATGAAAAAGCTGAAGCACATTAAAAGCTAAAGAAGAAAGAGCAACAACAAAAATCAGCAAACAAAAGGAATGATTCTGAGAAAGAATTAGAAGAAAAGTATTGCAAATGGTGTGACATGAAAAATCACAACACTGAAGATTGTTACTTCAGCAGTTATTGTTCTATCTGCAATATGAACAATCATATGACTGCTGATTGTTACTTCAACAAACATTGCTCTATTTGCAACAAAAATAATCATTCCACACAGGAATGTTATTTCAACAAAAAGAACAAGATAAAAGGATCAAAGAAAAAGAATCAGACAAATCTGAATCAGATTCCCAATCCACAGATTCTGCAAAGAGTTCAAAACTGAAGAAGCATGAACAAAAATCAAAGGCAAAACCAAAGGATAAATCATCATCAAGTGTTAAGATACTGAAGAAAAGATCAACTTTTCAGCAGTCAAAAACACCACACAAAAGAGTGGATTTGTCAGATAAAGAATCAAAGGATGATGATTCATTCTTTGATAAATTTGAAAAAGGCATTCATATCCCTCTTTCAAAAACAAAAGACAGTGAAACATTTAAAGGTTCACTATCAAAACAAAAGAATCAAACAAATGAAGTTGATCTAAGTAAAGCAGATAATATGAATCATGAATCTACTTCATCAACATCCCATTCAGCAGAATCATCCTCATCCAAATTAAATCAGAATGAATCAATCAAATCTGAAACAGAAACTTCAAAAAATATTCTTGAAAGAGTAACTGTTTTAGATCCTGTTGACAAACCCAAGATCACTAAGGCTTGGGTTGTCACTTCTAACTGATTTTCTTTTCTGATTGCAGGAACAATATTGGAGAGCTGACAACATGTGGTATGTTGACAGTGGTTGTTCCAGGCATATGACAGGAAACTGTTCTCTTCTCCATGACTTCAAACATAAAAATGCTTCTTATGTGGCATTTGGTGGGGATAAAAAGGGAGGTAAAATTGTTGGTGAAGGAATGATAACCAATGGTGTACTTAAATTTGATAAAGTAAATTACTGTAAAAACTTACAGTATAATTTACTTAAGTGTATCTCAAATCTGTGATCAAAATTACACTACATTGTTTGATGACACTAACTGTTACATTCTTAAGCCAGGATTTATTGTCCCAGAAGATTGGATTCTCCTCAAAGCAGCAAGAAAAGGAAACACTTATGTGTTGGATATGAACAACACTTCTCTCACAAAACATGAAACTTGTCTTATTTCTAAACTTTCAGAAGATTTGTCACAATTATGGCATAGAAGACTTGTTCATTCTAACATGAAAAATATGAATAAATTGGTGAAACATGACCTGGTCATTGGCTTACCAAATAAAGAGTTCCATTGCTCAACTCATTGCTCTTCTTGTTACATAGGAAAACAACACAGAGTGTCACATAAACCAAAAACAATCAATACTAATACTACACCACTCAAATTGCTTCACATGGATCTTTTTGGTCCAACCAATGTAATGAGCATTGGAAAAAGGCAATATTGTTTGGTGATAGTTGATGATTTCACTAGATTTACATGGGTCTTTTTCTTAAAACAAAAGAGTGAAACATCAGAAACATTAATGGACTTTGTCATCAAGATTGAGAATCAACTTGATACAAAAGTCAAAATTTTCAGGAGTGATAATGGTACTGAATTTGTTAACTTTGAACTAGATTCTTTTTGCAGGAGCAAAGGAATTGCAAGACAATTCAGTGCACCAAGGACTCCACAACAAAATGGAGTTGCTGAACGAAGAAACAGAACTCTCATTGAAGCAGCAAGAACAATGCTAGCTGATTCACAACTACCTATTACCTTTTGGGCTGAGGCTGTGAATACTGCATGCAATGTTCAAAATAGAACATTAATTGTCAAAGAACATAACAAAACTCCTTATGAGCTCCTATTTAAAAGAAAACCTTACATAGGATATCTAAGAGTATTTGGGTGTCAAGTAACTGTTTTGAACATCAAAGAGTCATTAGGAAAATTTTCAGAAAAAGCATATGATGGTTTCTTTGTTGGATATTCTTCAACATCAAAATCATATAGAGTGTATATTCCACAGCATAACATTGTGGAAGAGACACCTAATGTATCTTTTGATGAAAATGTATTCACTAAGTCAGTTAAAGGATCATCATGGTTATTTGACATAGATGCCTTGTCTAAATCTTTTAACTATGATTATTTGACAAATACAGGTTCTGATGAAGTATGCTATCCTTTGTTCCACCGATTATGACTGAAGTACCTTTATCTCTGCTGATCCCCCAAGGATACATCCCTCTACAAGTGACAACACTTCAACAGAAGCAGATACTACATGTGGAACTGACCAAAATGCATCAGGAGAAGCTCCTCAGAAGAACAAATGCATCAGGAGAAGCTCCTCAGAAGAACAGCATGCATCAGGAGAAGCTCCTTCAGAAGAACAGCATGCATCAGGAGAAGCTCCTTCGGAAGAACAAAATGCATCCGGAGTTCCTTCGGAAGATCATGTATCCGGAGAACTTCCTTCGGAAGACCAAAATGTATCCGGAGCAGCTCCTACGGAAGAACAAAATACTTCCGCAGAAGTTCCTGCGGAAGAGCAAAATCCAACTGCAGATACTTCTGAAGCTCAATCAACAGAGACTCAATTTGATTATTTCTTGAATTCTCAAATTGAGATGAATCAGTCAGAGGCAATGGAAATGACTAATCTGGAATCATCCATTCCAGTTGAGTCAACTCCCTCAATGAGAATTCATAAGTCTCATCCACTTAACAATATCATTGGAAATCCTGAAAAGAGAACTACAAGGAGCCAAAGTGGTACAGCCAACCTTTGTCTATTCAACTGTTTTCTTTCTCAAGTGGTGCCTCCAAACATTACAGCTGCTTTAAAAGACAATAGCTGGATTGAAGCTATGCAAGAAGAGCTTCAACAGTTCAGAAAGCAAAAAGTATGGTGTCTTGTTGATTTACCTGAAGGTCAACATCCTATTGGAACTAGATGGCTATACAAAAACAAACTGGATGATAGAGGTATTATTGTCCGAAACAAAGCAAGGTTAATAGCACAAGGTTACACTCAAGAAGAAGGCATAGATTATGATGAAGTTTTTGCACCAGTTGCAAGAATTGAGGCAATAAGAGTGTTCTTGGCATATGCATCATACAAGAAATTCACTGTGTATCAAATGGATGTCAAGTGTGCTTTCTATATGGAAAAATAGATGAGGAAGTTTATGTGTCTCAACCCCCCGGATTTGAAGATCCTCATTATCCTCACAGGGTATACAAACTAGATAAAGCCTTGTATGGTCTTCATCAAGCACCAAGAAAATGGTATGAAACATTATCATCCTTCTTACTCAAGCATGGCTACAAAAGAGGAACAATTGATCAGACACTCTTTCTCAAACAAGAACATCAAGATCTCTTAGTAGTTCAAGTATATGTTGATGACATTATATTTGGATCAACTAATAAGAGATTGTGTGTGAATTTTGAAGAGCTGATGAAATCTGAATTTCAGATGAGCTCAATGGGTGAATTAACATTCTTCCTTGGCCTTCAAGTTCATCAAAAAGCAGATGGAATTTTCATCAATCAAGAAGAAAAATACATACATCAAATTCTGAAGAAATACAATCTGCTGAAGTCTCCTCTTGCAAAACACCAGCATCAACAATTGATAAGATTGCCCCTGATCCCTCTGGAAAATCTATTGATCAAAAATTATTTAGATCATGATAGGTTCACTTATGTACTTAACTGCCAGTAGACCTGATATTATGTTTGCTGTGTGTGTATGTGCTAGGTACCAATCTGATCCAAAGGAGTCACATCTCAATGCTGTCAAAAGAATTTTCAGATATCTCAAGGGAAAACCAGGACTTGGTCTATGGTATCCCAAGGATGGAGACTTTACACTCTACTCATACTCAGACAGTGACTATGGTGGATGTAACAGCAATAGAAAATCAACAACCGGTGGATGTCAATTCATTGGACCCAGGCTAGTGTCATGGCAGTGCAAGAAACAAACAAATGTTTCTGTATCCACAGCTGAGGCTGAGTACATTGCTGCTTCAGCCGGGTGTTCTCAAGTGCTTTGGTTACAAAACCAATTGCTTGACTATGGTTACAACTTTCTTCAAACTTCAATCTATATAGACAATTCTGCTGCTATGTTTATAACTGCTAATCCTGTGCAACATAGTAAAACTAAACATATAGAGATTAGGTATCATTTTCTGAGAGATTGCTCAGAAAAAGGATTGATCAAGTTAGTCAAAGTGGATACATCAAATCAGCTTGCTGATTTATTCACTAAAGCCTTTGATTCAGTCAGATTTAATTTTCTGATTGAGTCTCTAGGTATGATTAACTTAGATTAAATAAAGTTCAAACAAACAACATGCTGTGTGCAATAATGCATCAGTATGCCTTATGCATGGGAAATGATAGTAAACTATAGCTTTGCCTATTTCTGCATAAACAAATATCAATATATCTCAACAAGTTTCTTGATATGTGAGTAGGTTCAACTTGAGTGGAAACAAATCTTAGTGCTTGCATAACATAATATTGTCATAATTGTCTGTGGGAAACTTCATTTTGAGAAAACAAAGTGAGTCTTATCCTAATGTGATCAAATCATTCATCTGCACACACTATGTAAAACACTTTATACTATCTATCTTTGCAAATCATACTCCCTCTGTTTTGTGTGAACAAAGACCTGGGGTATGATCACCATACTGAATCTCAGTATCAGAAAGTAAAGGTGAAAAGATCATGTTCATCATCATCCCTCTGTTTTGTGTGAACAAAGACCTGGGTTAAAGGCACCTCTGTTTTACGTGAGTAAAGACCTGGTGACCTGATGATGATCATATCTAAAGCTCTCAAAAGAATCCTAAGTGATCAACTGTATATTATCCTGAGCTTTATCAACATCGCATCAATGAGATGCCAAACACATCTCAAGATAGCTATTATAATTTAAAGTACATAGTCTCAAGAGTGAAAGAATGATGATTTGACTTACAAAGGGAGGACAACACCTTTGTGAATCAACTGTGAAGTCCATGACAGTTATTTCTAAATCAATAAAACATGATAAACAGCAAGCCTAGTTGATACATGAGCTCTTGTATGGATTTATAAGGACAATATACTTGCAATCAGAACTTGTTCCAATCAACTATACAACATAACTAATCAGGAAGAGGCTTAGCATTATAGTATGATCCCATCTTAAGTGCATCTGATCATTATCATATATTTAGCGTTTATGTTATTCCTCTTAAAGAAATTTATGATAAATGCTTAAGTTCATCATTAATCACAAATTTAGGGGGAGTAGTATTCATGAAAAAGCATCTATCAGCAGCAGCAATGTCTATATCTTTATCAAGTTGAAGAAATTGAAACCTGAGCATCACATTAGCCGTTGGTTACATGAAATTTTATTTAAGTTTCCTTGTACTAAATTGTCATGTATACAAAGCCAACGAGGTCCTATAGCAAAATTGTTCAACCAATGGAGTGGGCCATACATACAACTGTGTGTAAATCAATATTAGTATATTATTGTTTATCCGTAGATTGGTAAACTACGGATAAACAAAGATCAATAACAGTAGAAGTTGTTGATCCGTAGATATACTACGGAAGAGTAAGTTGTGGATTACAATTAATGTGATATTACTTCTACGGAAGAGTACAATGTGGGACCCACTGAATAAATCCGAGAAAATTAATATGTCTGAGGGTATAAATAAAGAGATTTGACTTGTCAAATGCATTATGCACTTTTTCAGCTCACTTTTTCAGACCTAGAAAATCTCACTCAACAAATTTTTCCCACTTTCTCAACATTCAAATTTTATCAAATCAAACCTTAAGCAAACATATATCTGTGTTCTTAATCAGCGTCTATTAAGGTAAAACATGTCGTAATCATCAAGAATGAACAAGTTGATTCTTGTTTTATCTCACAACTGTTCGTATTCTTATATCAATAACGTGATTCTAATGAAGTCTTTTCTTATGAACAGATGGATCAACGATTTGCAAAAGAGCATAATGTATGTGCTTTCTTGAACCCTGACGATCCTGTGTCAGAAGGATGTCAAGAAATTATGAGATATTTGAGAAGATCAAGGGTTTTCTATGCATTATCTGTAGAGCCAACGATTTATCGATCGCATATCAGTGATTTCTGGAATTCTGCGCGTATAGAAGAAGATGATGAAGGAATTATTGCAGAAGTAAGGAATCGAAGGCTGAGAATAGACGAACAAACAATAAGAAGGGTACTAGAACTGGGAGATGTTGAAGCAGGACACCCTGATGTATTTGATAATGAATACATAGAAAAGGTTTTTCTTCTAATGGGATATGATGGAGACTTTGAAAAGGGAGAAATCAAGAAGGGAAGACTCTGCAAACCATACAGATTTTTGTGTCACACTTATCTGAAGTGTATGTCAAACAGAAAATCTGGGCTTGACAGATTTTCTAGACACATATCATCTGGTATTATTGGCATCTTTGAGGGAAGGACCTACAACTACTCAAAGTACATCTTTAACTGTTTGTGTGATCACATCAGAGTACAGAAGGCTGATAAGATGTATATGTTTCCAAGATTCATTCAGCTCATCATTAATGCAGACCTGCCTGGAACAAATGTGGAGGGTGGTGTGTTTATCCAAGCACACCTTGGCAGATCTGTGCTGAACAAAATCTCAGGGAGATATGAAGGAGAAGACGTAGACATGTTTGCTCATGTGATTGATGCTAATGCAGACATACCTCCAGAGCTAGTTTGGGAAGATGAGGAAGAGAGCTCTGCTACCACCTCTGCTCAAGACACTCCATCACCAGAAGTATCACCACAACAACAACAAACACCCCAAGCTCAATCTCCAGCCAGCCAAACTACAGAACCTATCTCTCCAATCCTCAATCTATCACCACAACAACAACAAACACCCCAAGCTCAATCTCCTGCCAGTCAAAATACTGAACCAATCTCTCCCATTCAACCCCAATCACCAAATCAGCTACAGATGCAACTCTACCAACAACTTTCAAATTCAGATACTGAGAGCATCTACACTGGAGAGACAGAATTAGTCTCAGAAGCAAGTACAGTCAAACTGTCATTATCCAAGACTGAATCCCCTGTGCATTCAAATGAAACTGAACAAGTTTCTCCCATGATTGATCAGCAACAACAACAAACTCTTCAAGAGCATGAAGACCAAGCCACTGAGCCAAAGTCAAGCTCAGCTAGTGTTGATCATGAGGAAGTAAAAGAAGATGAGATTGAGTCTCAGCATCAGGAAAGAGATACAGAAGCAGATCAGGTTGAAGTGATTGCCTATAATAAAGATGATCTGAGTGATGATGACATTCCTGTAAGCAAGAGTTATCTGGTGGCTGAGTACAACAAGCTGGTGCTCAAGTCAAATAAGAGAAAGGCAAGAATACAAGAGCTGAAGGGCATAATTAAAGAAAAGGATGAAGAATTGATAAGTCAGCAAGCAAGAATAAAGAGACTGAGAGAAGATGCTCAAAGTGATAAAGAAGTCATTGATGCTCTGCTAGACAAGGAAGCTGAGCTTATAGAGTCAGCAGAGAATGAGAAGAAAGATAAAGAAAAGATCATGAAGAGACTTGAAAAAGCATCTGGCACTATGACTGCTCAGTCAAACATAATAAAGAGAAAAGAAGAAGAAATTGAGCAACTTAAACTGAAGATCAGTTCATTGGAATCTTATGCCAAAACTTCAACTGCTCAAACAAAACAAAGTCCTGAGGCATCAAAAGAAGTGATCTGGTACTCAAGGAAAAGAAAGTACCTTGGTACTACTAAGAAGAAGCCAACTAATGAAAGTATTTCAAAGAAACAAAAGCTGACTTCTCCTGAACACACCCCCTCAATAGACCTATCTACTGAGAAGCCCATCTCTGAACAGAAAGATGAAAGTGATAAAGAGTGGGAAGAATTAATTAAAGAAGACTCTCCTCCAAAACAAGAAGTATCAAAGGCTGATGATCTTCTGACTACAAGTGACATACTTGAAGAGAGGCCTGAATCAACCATGTTCATGACACTTATAAACCATGGTTTCCCTTATGACATGGTTGAAAGACTAAACATGACTGAGATGAAGAACTTGTTGAAAGAGTTTGAGCTTGCCAGCTTCATGATTCCAAACTGTGATTATGAAGCATTCAGCACCTTTCAATCAATTCAAAACATAAAGAAGGAGTTGGGACACTGTGACACAGCCAAGCTGAGCAAATACAACATGACTTGCTGGTTACAAGGACATAACTACAAGCCTCATGAGCTTAAAGGAAGAACAGTAGGAGAACTCAGAAGGATGATGGAGCATGTAATGAAGGTTGAACTAGATACTGGGGTAAAATTCAGAACTGAAGCTCCACATCCATCTTATGAACAACAAAGCAAACTCCCTGCTGAACCCATAACTGTTGAACCTAAAGATCAGCACAAAGGAAAAGAGAAACTGATCAGAGAGCCAAGGGAAGTCATCCCCGGAAAAGTATGGCCACTTGGGACTGCAGTTAGAGAAATAACTGAGCAAAAGTCCACTCTAATACAATTGATAACCATCTCACAACTCCCAGCTCTGCAGAAGAAAATAAGATCATGGCCTGGAAATATGATCCAGACTGGGACTGTGCTGTTATTAAAAGAACATCTGGAAGAGTTGAATACTTCCATGATGTACTCTCAGTGGTGAGTCTGCCAGAGAATGACATCAGAGACCTTCAAAGTTTAATCATCAGCAATTATCCAATTCACCCTAGAGGAAGAGACTTCTCAACTCTAGTGGGAAAGTTAAAGACAAAATTTAAAGATGATGTGCTGATTGAAGCTAAAAGAGAAGATATAGAACATCAGAAGAGAATCAAAGGGCTCAAAAGATACAAGTCCAATGCCTCAGAACATGTAGATGATGAATTCCTGAAGAGGATTGGCTACAACAACAGAAACAAAGCAGCTCTTAAATGTATTGAAGGGACTCAATTCACATACCCAATCACTGAATGGGGATATGTAGAGAAGACAAAAGAGTTGGTCCTACTGAGAAATGCTGAGAACAAGAAAGCTGAAAAGATCAGAATCTTTGATCCGGTGGAAATCAAACTGCTCCATCCCAGCTACACCTCATACTTAAATGACAAATTCTTTCCCAAGCTGTCTGATGAACAAGCACAAAATGATCTATTTCTACATGTTCATGTGATTCAAGTAGTAGACAAACTTCATGCCAAAGCATATAAAAGAAGAAGATTTAATGCTGGACTACTGAAGGGAACAACATTTGATGAAGTAACAGAACTAAGAATAACAGAACAAGATGAGCTAGAAGTGGTGAATAACAACAAGGTGCTAGACACACTCACTACAGAAGAAGATGTTCTGGGAATTAGTTATGAGACTTTGAAGATGATGAGCAAGATGAAGATCAACTATAAGTATGATGATCAGAAGACTGCTGTCTCCTACTTCTACAACAAGATGATCGCTAGAATCAAAGATCTTGCATTTTTGAAGGACTGAGTACAAGTAGCTAAGCCTAAGGGGGAGTATTGTTAGGTCTAGAATCAGTAGATCTAGTCATTATGTATAGGCTTAGTACTTGAATTAATATTTGTAATGAACTTTTGTATTTCATTATTATGTATGCATTAAATATATAGGTTAACCCATTTATATATGTGTTGATGTATGTATGGCTGCAGGTACAAACATAATACTTGATCAATTATTGAAATTGACCAAGTGTAAGAAACATCTACGGATGAACATATCATTCTTCCGTAGATATATATCTTACAAGTAACAAAACATCCAAAGATCATCTACGGATGAACAAAATCAACAGGAGTTCCAAGTGTTCAAGAAATGCTGCGGAAGAACAAAACATCTGCGGAAGAACAAAACATCTGCGGAAGACAATATTTCTGCGGAGTCCAAACACTTGCAAATTACAAGTCAACAAGTCAACAAGTCAACAAGGCGGTTATTCGAATCCCGAGAAATCCGATGATTCCTTATCAGAAACAAATCAAATCCCAAGAGATCCGGTGTTTCCTATAACTGAAACATCTGTCTATAAATATGGATCCTAGGTTTCGATTCAAGCACGATTGAAAACAGACGATTGATTGATTGAAAACAGCAATAGCATTACAACAATCATCAAAAGTCTTTCGATCATCATAACATATACAACATCATAGCGTTCATTGTTTCATTCTTTTGTAATCTTCAACACATCATAATAAAACATTAATTAATCTTTAATTGTGTTTTGTGTCGTGTGTTCTTGATATTTCATTGACATTGAAAGTTGCTTAAATACAATTAAACCAAATCAACGTTAATTCCGCTAACGTTGACTTGACATCAATTCACACTGATAATTCCTGTCGACGATCCGTGGATTCACACATTCCATTAACAGAAATATTCTCTCTATAATTGTGATTGATTGTCTTGCATATTCATTACCTTTCTTGCTTGAATTCGATCTCAATTTGTGATATTTCGCTGCATAATTCAAACCTAATTGATCCGATCCTATCAAATGGTATCAGAGCAGGTTCATCATTGATCGATCTAACAATTGATCATTGAAACTGTTCTTTTGATAGCAAAGGTTGATCAAATTAGTAGTTTTGCAAGAATTGATTATAGAGATTGATTTTCTGTGCTTCCGGTTCATTAATTGTGATTTTAATTGTGTTTTCTAAGTGTGTTGTTGAGTTTATCAAACTAGACCGATTTTAATCTCCTTGACTTCAATTGAATTAGTGAAAATGACTACTTCAATGAATGATCCTCACAATACTGGCTCCTCAACTAAGCCTCCTATGCTTGTTAGGAGTGAGTATAACATATGGCAACGCCGAATGCTCCATCACCTGTCTGTTAACAGTTCAGGTTGTTGGAAGTCTGTGGTTCATGGACCATACAAGCCTATGGTGAGTAATCTTGAAACCAAGGAGATGGTTCCTAAAAAGAAGGAACAATATTCTGATGAGGATTTAAAACTGTTTGAGATTGATGCTAAAGCCCATGGAATTCTGGCCATGGCACTGCCTAATGAAATCTATTCTGGGCTCATGCATCATGAAACTGCTTATGATCTCTGGGTTGCTCTGAAGGAACAATTTGGAGGAACCGATGAGGTCTTAGCAAACAACAGAGAAATCCTTGCCCAGCAATATGAGACATTCTCTCATAGGAAGGGTGAGACACTGACTCAACAGTTTGAGCGGTTTTCATGTTTAATTTCTGAGCTTAAAATGGTTCAACATGAATACACAAACAGCCAGATGAATAATAGATTCCTCAGATCCCTGCCTGAGAGATGGGACACTTATACCATTGTCCTATGCTCCAGTGCAAATCTTGATTCTCTATCTCTCACCCAACTTCATGGGAAACTCTTAACATTTGAGAGAGAGATAGAACAGAAAAGGAAACTTTCTTCATCTGGAAAGCTCAATGATGACTTTGTACCAGGTAATACTGCTCTGGTTGGTCATGAGTCTGAATATGCCTCATCTGAAAGTTCATATGATGAGCATATTGATTTCTCTTCAAACAGTGGAAATCATGCTTTTGTTGGAGTTGAGGGAAACTCAAGTTTTAATGCTGATAATTTGTGTTTTATGATGGATGATTTGAAAGGAATTGCTGATGATGATCTTGAAGAGATGGATATTTTGAGCCAAATGGCATTGATTAATATCAGATCTCAAAAGTTTTATAAGAGAACAGGTAGGAAATTTCCTGGTCTCTCTGGCAAAACCAAGGTTGGTTTTGACAATTGTAAGTTGAGATGTCACAAGTGTCACAGACTTGGATATTTTGCTAGAGAGTGTAGATCATCTGAATCTAACTCATCTGCACCCTTTGTGACTTTTCCAAGTAATAATTCACAATCCAAAGGGCAACATCCTACCAGTTCTGATCATCATTCACAACATCAATCATCTCCTGCATACTTTGTCCCTCAAAGCCCCATGCCATATCCTTATCCATGTTTTTACATGCCTCAGTCTGGTCAAGTTTCTGTACCAATGGCTCAACAACCACATGCTCTACCTGATCCTCAGCCTTCTCAATCAAATCAGCAATCTCAACCTCAATCTCATCAGAGCTTTTTCACCCCTGAGGTTGTTGACTGGAGCAGCCTACCAGATGATGTCTCTGGTTATTCTGAGCAATTTGCTGGTGCTGGTCAACATGGTGGTGACAATCCTTTTGGAAACCTTGCTTTAATGGCCCTGGAATCTACTGATGACATTCCTTCATCATCACAGGTACCACAGGTATCTTCTGAGGCTAAGGCCAAGATTAGTTCTGAATCATGCATAGATGCTTTTGTTTCTATTAGGGAAGCAAATGTAGCTTTAATCAATCAAAATCTTGACCTAGAAAAGGCAATTTCCAAAAGAAAATCTGAGTTTGAGTCTGTTTTAAAAGAAAAGGATGAAGAGATTTATAAGCTTAAATGTCAAATTACTGATGAAAAGGCTAAGGTAGAGGTCATTCTAGAAAATCACAAGAATCTCAAGGAAACACTTGCAGCTACCCAAGTTGATTGTGAACGATGGGTAACATCCTGCAAGGGATTTGAAATGCTTCTCAGTAAGCAAACTGCTTCAAATGTGAAGTTTGGGATTGGGTATAATCATACCATACCTCCCACAGATTTTACTCCTAAGTTAGAAGTACAATCTGAGGTTGAGAGTCATTCCCAAACCACATCATCAGGTGTTTCATCCTCTATTGAAAATTCAAAATCTGAGGATGAAGATAGTGTGAGTATCTTAGTTAATCAAATAACTGATGATCCCACTACTTTGAAACACTTGATCAAGAACAGGCTGAGAAATTCAGGTGTTGTTCCACAAGGTACTCAAAGTACTGAAGGGCAAAACACAACACCTGAAGAGCATTTAAAATCAGAAGAAAATAAGCAATCCTTGACAACTGCTGAAGAATCTATCATGATTTTGAAAAATACTGATAGCAAACCACTGAAGAAGAAATCTTCAGTTGTTGAAAATCCTTCAGTACTTCCCAAAAGTACTGAAAGGAAGAAAGTACTGAAGAACAAATCTTCAGTAGTTTCCTCCACTTCAGCAGTTGATCAAGAAAAGATGAAAAGAAAACCATGTGAAATATGTGGTTTGTTCAACCATCTAACTGATGAATGCTGGTATAACAAGGGTTTAAAATTCAATAAAAAGAAAATCATTAAGCAGGAAATGCATAAAATAAAAAATGAATTTCAAACCAAGTTTGTACCTCAATCATCTCATTCTGATAAACCTAAGCTTTCTCAAAATGTCACTAAGAAAGAAGGGGTTTTTCAAACAACAGCTGAAAATATTCCACAGGGAATATTGAAAACTCAGACCAAGTCTGTGTCTTTTCAAAAGAAGGGTGTAGAGAATAACAAGAACAAATCATCCACAAGTACTGATGTGTCAACTGAGTTGAAAACTCTGTCAACAAATCAGACACAACTTGTGATGATGGTTCAACATCTATTGGGGAGAGTTAACCAATTAGATGTTTCTGTGACTAAACCACTGAAAAGGATACCCAAGCAAAAATCCAAGGAATCCTTTTCAGCATCATCTACATCTTCAAAAGCTGTTAATCATGCACAACCTGTTAGTTTAACATCTGTTGATGAAAACAGACCCAAAACCAAAAAGGTTTGGGTCTCAAAGGCTAACTAATGTTTGTGTTAAATGCAGGGTTCTTCATCATGCCAAAGAAGCATCTGGTATGTGGACAGTGGAGGATCCATGCATATGACAGGGAGCAGCTCTCTTCTTCATGACTATTCCCAAAGGAAGAATGGGTTTGTTTCTTTTGGAAATGATGCCAAAGGTTACATCACTGGGAAGGGTTTTGTCTCAAATGGGGAGATTAGATTTGATGATGTCAACCATGTGGAGAACCTCAAATACAATCTTTTGAGTGTCAGTCAAATGTGTGATAAAGGGCATGTTGCTCTTTTCACAAGTCAAAACTGTCGGATTCTGTCTTCCACAGTTTTGCACAAGATTGACAAAATATTGGATGAGTATACTCTCCTGAAAGCCAACAGGATTGGAAGAGTATATGCTTTAGATCTATCAAAGAAAATTGATCTAAAAGGCCATCCATGTTTGTTCTCCAAAGCCTCTCCTCAAGAATCTGAACTATGGCATAGAAGGCTGGGTCATGTGAATTTCAAGAACATGAATCAGCTCATTCATCATGGACTAGTGAGAGGCTTGCCATTGAAAGAGTTTAAGTGTGATGACACCTGCCCAACTTGCTTAAAAGGAAAGCAACACAAAGCTTCATTCCCTTCTATAGAAGAACCTAAGTCCACAGCCTGCTTGCAATTACTGCACATGGATCTTTTTAGTCCTGTGAGAGTAATGAGCATGGCAAAGAAAAAGTACTGTCTGGTAATTGTGGATGATTACTCTAGATATGTATGGACTTTCTTCTTGCACTCCAAGGATGAAGCAGCTCAAAGTATTATCTATTTTGTGTTACATGTGGAGAGAAAGAACAGGACCTTGATTGAAGCTGCAAGGACAATGTTGGCTGACTCTGGTTTGCCACTAACCTTTTGGGCTGAAGCTGTCAATACAGATTGCTATGTTCAGAATAGAGTATTAGTGAATCAAAGGTTGATGAAGACTCCTTATGAGCTCTTACATCATTTGACTCCTTTGATTTCATTCTTTAGAGCTTTTGGGTGTCCTTGTTATATTCTTAACACAAAAAGTATCCTTCAGAAGTTTGATTCCAAGGTGGATGCAGGGTATTTTGTTGGGTATTCATCTACTTGCAAGGCATACAGAGTGTTCAACTGCAGAACAAAGATTGTTGAAGAGACTTTGCATGTCAAGTTCAATGAATCCCCAAAAGACAAGATTCCTCAAAACCCTGTTGAGATGTTTGACTTGGACATACTGCAATATGTTCCATATCAGCCTCCACCTGTTATGGTCTCTGAAGATCCATCATCTCCAACTAAAGATACAAATGCAAGTTGTAGTGATCATCTGCCTGGTTCTAGTACACTTGATGTTCCTGTAGCCTCATCAGCTCCATCCACAACAAATGCTAATGAAATCTCTGAATCCTCTACTTCATTTGAACTGCCATCTCAGTCTAGGTTTCAAGAATCTACATCAACATCTGCTGCTGCTGAATCTTCTACAAACACTTGCACATATATTATTGCATATCAAGAATTGAAGAATCATCCTGTGTCCCAGATTATTGGTGACATAACTGCTGGTGTTTCAACAAGAAGTCAATTGTCCAATTTCTGTCTCTATGCTCTCTTCATCAGTCAGCAAGAGCCAAAGAATTATCATGTTGCTTTAAGGGACAATGGATGGGTTGAAGCCATGCAGCTTGAACTTCTTCAATTTCAAAAACAGCAAGTGTGGGAACTGGTTCCTCTACCCCCAGGTAAGTGTGCAATAGGCACTAAATGGGTGTTTAGGAATAAAACTGATGAAAAAGGCCAAGTTGTCAAGAACAAGGCCAGACTGGTTGTACAGGGGTTTTCACAAGAAGAAGGTATTGATTATGATGAAACTTTTGCCCCTGTAGCCAGACTAGAGGCAATTCGTTTGTTTTTAGCTTATGCTGCTTTTCATAACCTTAAAGTTTTTCAAATGGATGTCAAAAGTGCATTTTTATATGGTAAAATAAAAGAAGAAGTTTATGTGTGTCAACCACCAGGTTTTGAAGATCATAAACACCCTGATTGGGTGTATAAGTTTGATAAGGCTCTTTATGGGTTGAAACAAGCACCCAGAGCCTGGTATGAAACATTATCTAATTTTCTTCTTCAAAATAATTTCACTAGAGGCTCCATAGATAAAACTTTGTTCATTAAGAAAGCTGGCATGCATAAGCTCCTTGTTCAAATTTATGTTGATGATATTATTTTTGCATCATCTGATCCACAGTTGTGTGATGCATTCACAAACTTGATGCAACAAAAGTTTGAAATGAGTGCAATGGGAGAATTACAGTTCTTTCTGGGTTTACAAATCAAACAACTGACTGATGGAACTTTCATTCATCAGTCAAAATACACAAAAGATTTGTTAACCAAGTTTGGTTTACAAAACTGTAAATCCTGTTCTACTCCCATGTGCAGCAACACACAACTGGATGCTGATCAAAAAGGTAAAGCAGTTGATGAAACTCTTTACAGATGTATGATTGGTTCCTTGATGTACCTAACAGCTTCTAGACCAGATATTATGTTTGCAACTTGTGTCTGTGCTAGATTTCAGGCTGCTCCTAAGGATTCCCATATGATTGCAGTCAAGAGGATCTTTAGATATTTACAGGGAACTAAATCACTAGGACTATGGTATTCCACTGGGCACTCTTGTAAATTGGTTGCTTTTTCTAATAGTGACTATGCAGGGTGTAAGTTAACCAGAAAATCAACTTCTGGTGGATGCCAATTTCTAGGCAATTGTTTGGTCTCTTGGCAGAGTAAGAAACAAACATCAGTTGCTACATCAACAGCTGAAGCAAAGTACATTGCAGCTGCAAGCTGTACATCTCAGGTACTTTGGCTTCAAAATCAGTTATTGGATTATGACATTACAGAGACTAAGACTCCATTATTAATGGATAGTTCTTCAGCTCTTTGTATTGTTAAGAATCCTGTCCAGCATTCTAGGACCAAACATATTGAGATCAGACATCATTTCATTAGGAATTGCTATGAAAAAGGTCTGATTGATCCAAAGTTTGTGCCTAGTGCTGATGAGCTTGCAGATATATTTACTAAGCCTTTGGATAGTGCAACATTTCATAATCTTGTACTCAGGCTTGGTATGCTGCAACTAGAATAATTTGACAACTACTGATGCTCTTAGTTCATAAATACTGATGAGCATTAGTATACTTTTGTCAAAAATAAGTACTGATAAATCATTTTATCTTCAGTAGTTTTACAACTACTGAAGACTTAATCACTTAAAAGTACTGAAGTATCTTATTTGTTCAAAAATACTGATGTAGTTCAAACTACTGATGTCTTTTGTAATAAATAAGTATTGATGACCAATGAAACATCTGAAAATCAGATAATCTGATGAGTAAGTGTCAAGGTCATTGCAACAGCTGAACCTTGTGAATTGACGACAACTACTGTTTCATTTCCAAACAACTGAAGCCAAAAATCTTCAGTAGTTTTACAACTACTGATGACCAACACCAAGTCTTCAGTTGTTTACAACATCTGAAAGTTAAAACCATATCTTCAGTCGTTTTCTAACACCTGATGACCAACACCAACACTTTCAGTTGTTTTCCCTCAGCCGTTTCATAACCTATATATACCTAACCCTAACTTCAACCTTTTCATAACCCTTTTTCCAAACGTTCATCTTCCATTAATGGCGACCATGCAAATCAAACCTCGACACAACTGTGTTGCTCATCTTACCAAATCACCTTTCTGGAAATAGTTTGATGCTGCTATCGACCTGATGGTTGATTCCCAATACCGCACAGCCTTTCTCCTCAATCCAACCATCTACCCTGATACCCTGTGCCAGTTCTGGACGAATGTTACCGTTCATACTGATGAGAATGATGCCACCATCACTCTCCAGTCTTTCGTTAACCAGAAACGGGTGATCATCACTCCTGAGATCATTCGTCAAACCCTAGACCTAAATGATGCCACCTATCCCACCAAGTACCCAAAAGGCACCATTGATCTTTCTTTTGCTAATCATGGTTATGAAGGTGATCTCAGTGCTACTACCATCCTGAAGAAGCACTTTCATGATGCTGAGCGACTCATATTTCACATGATCAATGTCTGCCTGGCTCCCAAAACCTCCTCTTGGGATCAAATGTCATCCAGATGGCAACAGGTATTATATTCTATCCTTGAGCATCAAAATCTAAATTTTTCTGATATTATCTTTTTGGAACTTAAAGATTTGGCATTGAAACCTGTGGCAAATAGATGGATTTTATATCCAAGGTTTCTTATGGCAATCATTTTGAATCAATTAAAATCTGATGGCCTTGTTGGCCTTGGAGTCCCTGCTCTACTGGTTTTACCAGAGGTATACTCCAGGCACAACTCAAACCCACAACTCAAACAGGCTGCCAAACTGCTCAAACCCAAGCAGAGGGAACCCACAGCCTCCACCTCCAAATCTAAAGTCCCCTCCAAACCCAAACCAAAGAAAACCAAAAAGGCTACTCAGGGAGTTGAGTCCCCTGATGATGCCCCTGCAGCACAAACGCAGGATGAGACTACAAGCCTTAATCCCCTTGTAGTTTCAATGACTCCACCAGCTGAAACCGCTCAGGTATCCTCTCAACAGGATCCTGATGCAACCAATATTGGGGAAACCACATTGCTGGAATCTATCTCACTTGAGAAGATTGCCATTGAAGAGCACCACTCACCCCAGGTGCAAACCTTTTCACCACCATCTCCCACTGATACCACCCCTACAAGTCCAACTGCAGTCATTGCACAAGTGCTGACTCAGCTACATTCCTCTACCCCTCCCCAGAAACCTGTTACTACTGGGAAAACCTCAACAGCTGAGGGAGAGGATCAAAATGTAGCTGATATCCAACAGCATAGGGATTATCAAGTTCAGTTTCCTAGTGTAAATGTGGAGAGTAGAACATCTGGTGAGGCTACCTCTTCCCCTGTTTCAGCACATGAACAGGATGAAGCTGGTATCATCTCTAAGCCCTCACCAGAGGCAACTGTCAATAAAGGACATGCTCCTGAGACAGGAAGTCCCCAGTTTCAAGACAAAGGGGCACATGTGATCACTGATTTACACTCAGCACATGTTCATCCTGATTCACTCAGGAGGTCAGGTGATTCAGTTTATACTGATGATGACCTGGGCTTTTTCTTTGAAGTCGTAGCCCAAAATACTATTCTTGAGGCTGAGGTTTGTAGATTGAAAGATCTGCTTCCCATCATGCCTCAAGAATCAAGACCATCTGCCCCAATAAATCCACAGATGGCAGCTTCTGTTGAAGCTTCCCCAAACACTGAGCCACTCAAATCAACCAAACCACCAGCCTCTGGCTCAGGCACCATTTCTCAGGGAGAGAACCCCTCTGAGCAAATGGTTGCTGCATTTAAATCTTCCTTACCTCTCATCACACCCATCATCACATCCATTGTTCATAAAACCATTGATGAGAGGCTCTCCTCAGATATTACATCCCTTGTGAGTGATGTTGTGTCCAAGCACCTTTCTGACATTCAAACCCCTGAACCCAATGCAACCAAAAGGGGGAGTCTAAGTCAGCAAAGGATGATAAAAGGAAAAGAGCTGAAGAGGAAGAAGATAAGGAAGAGAACAAAGGCAAAGAGCTCATCACCTACAAAAGAAAGAAAAGTATTGGTGATCAAACTGAAGATGAGAAGAGGTTAGATGAGATGATCAAAGAAGCTGATGACGAACAGAGCAGATCCATGGACAGGATCATTGATCAGCTTTTTAGGCAAGGATTTGACACTGCTAAACTTGACTCAGAGATCAGGAGACTTGAGATTCAAGAAATTGAAGATCGATGGGCAAGTTGTAATGAAGAAGAAAGGGTGAGACTAGAGGATATGATTAGATTTCTTTCTAAACATTTGGGAAGACCTATCATTGAGATTAAGTCATGGTCCAGAGATAGCATCTTGGAGATAACTACCAAGATATGCTCATCTGAAAGCTTCAACAAAGGCTTAATCATTGAAGCTCTGGATGAAGCTGGTGCTGGGAAGAGAACTGATATGGCCAAGTTATCCAAAGCCACCCTCACCAACAAAATGATAGAGCAGCCCTTCAAATCTCCCTTACCAAAACAATCTTCCAAGCCAACCTCATAATCAAAACAGCCTATATCTAAACCTTCAAAACAACCAACCTCTCAACCTCCAAAACAATCAACCTCACAACCATCTAAACCAATCCCTTCACCCAAGAAACCCATCCAAGAGTCCACCAGTGAAGCACCAAAAAGAAAAAGAACGTTGTTGAGGATGGAAGAAGAAGAAGAAGAGGTTGAAGAAGACAATCTGCCAATATCTGTTGTTCTTGAAATGAAGAAACTGAAGCCTAGGAGTCAATCACAAGCAATAACTCCTGAAACTCAAAGGCTGACAGTTAAGGTCAAAATTGAAGAAGAAGAACGGCAGAAGCAGCATGATGAGCAGTTTCTTAGAATGGTTGACAAGGACTTCCCTCAGTCCTCATCCATTCAAGCTATGAAGATTCAAGCTCAAAGGCTGTACACTCTCAGGTACACTTTTCAACATCAAAAAGAGAGAGTGAGGATTTGGCCAGATCCCAGGGTAAGTTCTAGAATACACAAGAAAAATTTACTAAGTAGATATCATGGCCAAGTAAGAAAGACTTTGAATGCTGCAATCATGCTGGCCATGGTAGTCTCACCCTGGGAAATCATTGAAGAATTCAAGAGAGCTCACACATCCAAATCAACCCCTATGTCTATTCTTGAGAATAAAATGATCAAGAAGGGGTTGCTGTACAAAAGACTTGAAGATCTTCAGAAGAGTGAACTTCAGTTGTTGCTTGAAGGCTCTCATTCAGATGAATTCGCATATAGAGAGATAACAACTATTGAGCTAGAGAATGGGAAGACAGTGAGGTACCTGTCTGAGTACTATGGGCCTGAGTTCTTCTTTGAGGGAGAAGCAGAAGAACTCACTAAGGAGGAACAAGTTGTTCTCCTTGAGGCCTATGCAAGGGAGTCTTTCAGACTCATAAATGGGAAATAGGTTTCATGGTTGGGACAAGACTCTGTGTCCAATTTCCCCAAGACAGAGTTCTCTTCCATACTTAGCCAATCAAATGATTAGAAACCTTTTCCTGGCCCGTGCTTATTTGTTTACCTCTGAAGCTGATCAAGAGAGTACTTTTGCCAAAGAATAAGTGGGATCTTCAATAAAGTTAGAGGTTTTGGCTGCATTGGTTCAGGGGGAGTTTGTTGGACCAAAAGAACCAATGAGCCTGATCAGAAAAACCTCTAAGTCCCACAGACATTACAACTGCTGAAGATAATCACATCAGCTGAAGACATCAGCTGATTACAAGGGTCTGAAGACAAAGTCTGATGAAGAAGTGCTGAAGACAAAGACTGAAGACCAGAGTGATCAGCAGTTGTCACAACAGCTGAAGTAGTTAACTTCAGTAGTTGTGATGGTTTTACTTTTCAGTACTTGTAACTTTATATTTCAGTAGTTTATTGTTTCAGTAGTTATTACTCAGTAGTTCTATGTAATTGTACTTAGCATTCAATAAGATGTAATCAGTTGTTGAGAACATCTCAGTAGTTTGCATATTTCAGTTGTTTTTGTAAATTCTGTTAGATGTCACTGTCAAGTGACATCAGCAGACGTCACATTCCTCTATATAAGGGATGTTGACCTAGCTGTATTCTCAACCGAAGCATTACGCGTGAATGAAAACATTCCATTAACAGAAATATTCTCTCTATAATTGTGATTGATTGTCTTGCATATTCATTACCTTTCTTGCTTGAATTCAATCTCAATTTGTGATATTCCGCTGCATAATTCAAACCTAATTGATCCGATCCTATCAAATAACGAGTTTGATGAGCTTCGTTCATGATAAAGGTACGAAGATTATCGCGATTTGGAACCCAAATTCGATTTGCGAAGTACATCAACCCATTGGGTTTCGTTTCCATTTGGGTTAGAAGATTATGCTCCAGTTCATCCTTCTTGTTTGCACCATTTGTTGAGCCTCCAAGATACTAGCCTCGATGTCACTCTCTATTCTCAAGTTTTGTAGCAGTATAGTAGCCTCGTTGACATCTAGTCAGATCTCAGTATCGAACTCACCCAAAGTGTCAAACCATTGACGTCGATCGCGAATTTCTTGGAATGAGATCATCTTGTTATGAACCTTTCGACTTAATGCATCGGCTACAACATTTGCCTTACCAGGATGGTATCGAATGTCACAATCGTAGTCACCAGTCAACTCCACCCAACGATGTTGTCTCATATTGAGATCTTTTTGATTAAAGACGTGTTGAAGACTCTTGTGATCGGTGTAGAAAATGCATTGAGTACCATACAAGTAATGTCTCCAAATCTTCAAGGCAAACACGACAGCTCCAAGCTCGAGATCATGTGTTGTGTAATTCACCTCATGGACCTTCAATTGTATCGATGCATAAGCTATGACCTTTCCTCGTTGCATGAGAACACAGCCAAGGCCTTGTTTTGATGCATCACAATATACGGTGAAATCATCGTTTCCATCGGGTAGGGTCAAGATAAGAGCATTGCACAGTTTGTGCTTTAACGCTTCAAAAGCTTCTTCTTGCTCGGAACCCCACTCGAATGGTTTGTTCTTTTGTGTCAAAGATGTGAGCGGTTTCGTGATCCTCGAGAAGTTGGCAATGAATCGCCGATAATAACCAGCAAGACCAAGAAAAGAACGAACTTTGGTAGGAGTTGTAGGAACACACCAATTCTTCACAGCTTCCACCTTTGCAGGATCAACGTGAATTCCTTGGCTATTCACCACGTGTCCTAGAAATTGAACTTCCTCGAGCCAGAAGTCACACTTCGAGAACTTCGCGTACAATTGCTCTTTTTTCAACAATTCAAGAACCAATCTCAAATGCAGTTCATGATCGGTGTTGGACTTGGAGTAGATAAGTATGTCATCAATGAAGACGATCACAAACTTGTCTAGATAAGGCTTGCATACTCGGTTCATGAGATCCATGAAGACAGCAGGAGCATTGGTTAAACCAAAAGGCATAACCATAAACTCATAGTGCACATAACGAGTACGGAATGCGGTCTTTGGGATGTCATCATCATGGACTCGTAATTGATGATATCCAGAACGTAAATCGATCTTCGTGAAAATAGCAGCTCCTTGAAGTTGATCAAACAAGTCATCGATACGAGGAAGAGGATAACGATTCTTGATGGTAAGCTTGTTAAGCTCACGATAGTCGATGCACATACGAACGATCCATCTTTCTTCTTCACGAAAAGAACAGGTGCACCCCAAGGCGAAGAACTAGGACGAATGAAGCCCTTCTCAGATAGTTCTTGAAGTTGACTAGAGAGTTCTTGCATTTCCGATGGTGCAAGTCGATATGGTGACTTAGCCACGGGGTTTGCTTCCGGTATCAAGTCAATTTTAAACTCGACTTCACGCACGGGAGGTAAACCACTAAGGTCATCAGGAAATACCTCAGGAAAGTCTCGTACGATAGGGACATCCTTAAGTTCTTTCCCTTTGACTTTCGTGTTGACCAGGTAAGCCAAGAAGGCCATATACTTTTTGCTTAAGCACTTTCGGGCTTGAGTGCAAGACATGATTTTAAGCCCTTTGGAAGATTTTCCACCGAACACTTTCAAAGTATCCCCAGTAGTAACGGTATACGGATGCACTTCTCGAAACAAATGATCTCGACATGGTGTTTGGCTAACCAATCCATACCAATGATGACGTCAAAGCTTCCAAGTTTCATAGGAATAAGATCAATAAGGAAATCGTGTGTGTCAAGGCTTAAGATGCAATCATGAATAACGACATCAACGGTGATCGGTTCTCCATCGACAACTTCAACGGTGAGAGGTCTTTCTAGTTTCGTATATGGCTTAGCAAGTATGGGTTCAAACTCTAACGAAACAAAACTCTTATCGGTCCCAGAGTCAAATAGGACATAGGCATAAGTTTTATTAATAAGGAACATACCTATTCAATTTTAAGGGTATTTAACAATGCAGGTAACGCATGAAAAGAATTAGGTCACAAAAGTTAAAGGTAAGTTAACATACCATTCACCACATCGTTGTTTGATTGTGCTTGATTTGCGTTGATGTTGAAAGCACGTCCTCGGGCTTGTGGCACATTACCCACAAGACGAGGGCATTGTGGGCGAAATGACCAGGTTCCCCACAGTTGTAGCCAACACGGTTTGTGACCACGGCAACGTTGTTAGGTGCATGGTGACAAGTCGCCACCAAGTGACCATGTTTACCGCATAAGGTACAGATACGGCATGGTTGATTTCCCGGATGATGGTACCTACAAGTGTTGCACATAGGTTGAGGACCAGCATAGGCCCTAGCTCCAGGCATTTGCGACGGTGTGAACTTGCGCTTCTTCTTGTTGTTGTTGTTGTAAGACGGTTCAGCTTTGGTCTCCTTAACAGCCTCGGTAGCCGTCTTATCTACCTTCTTTGCACCCTTCGCAGACATGGTGCCCGCTCGTATATGGTTCTCGGTGAGTTGAGCGGTGATAGTGATGGCTTCCTCCAAGGTTGTGGGTCGGCTACCCACCACAACATCTTGAATTTGGGGTGGTACACCCTTGATAAACTTCTCGATGTTACGGGGGACAGTGTCGACCATGTGAGGCAGCAGTATACTCAACTCATGATGCTTAGTTGAGTAGGCCAAATGATCACCATCATTTTGCTTCAAGTTCCAGAACTCTTCTTCCAACTTTTGCAATTCATTTCTTGGGCAAAACTTCGCGATGGCGATGTTCTTGATCTCTTCCCAGGTAAGTGCTAACACAGCTTCAGGACCATGGTTTCTCTTCTCGCTATTCCACCAGGTAAGTGCCCTTTTGTTGGAGCATACTAGTGGCATAATGAACCTTGAGTGTCTCGGGACACTCACAATCGATAAAAGTATTCTCCATGCTCTCGAACCACTCAAGAAGACCAGTGGCTCCTTCCTTGCCACTAGACTAGTGGGCTTGCAAGAGCTAAAGTGCTTGAAAGTGCAAGTTTGGTTGTTGCGCCCTTGGTTAGCACTATTCTCTCCTTGACCATTTCCATTGTTGCTAGCATTGGTCATTAAGGTGCTATTGAGTTTAGCAACCATGGTCGGGATGACATCAGCCATTATCGAGCAATCATGGAGGCTAGCTTACGATCGGAACTTCCACGCTTTCCATGATGACGAGA